>BSBK01000251.1:407500-656444 GCA_027943335.1 Chamaecyparis obtusa
TTTGGAAGTGTTATATGTAATAGGTTGAAGGCCGACCTAGTGAATAGTTTTGTTAGCACATATAAATAAGACACGAGCCCTTGTAATTAAGTATGGGATGAGATATAGAGTTGATAGTAGTAGAGAAAAAGTATGTGAATAGAATTAGAATGTTTTAGTGCTTTACAAGAGGCTAAAACATCAGCACACAAAAGGAACTGATCAGACAAGTGGTGTCACAATAGTAGTTCACCTTGCAGATATAGTGTGTATCTGAGATCCAAAAGGTTGTAGCCTTCACCACTTGAGTAGTGAGCTCTAGGATAGTGTGTCCCCACCCCTAACAAGGTTATTGTAAAAGACTCCTAACAGGTTCCGAACCTTGACCAGGTGACTATACCAAAAGCATTGTAAAGATCAACTTCTAACAAGGATCATAAAATACTAGTGTAGTTCTTAGTGGGTGTCAATTCACACTAAGGTTTTTACCTATTTAGGTTTCCTCATAATCATATCTAGTGTTATGTG
This sequence comes from Chamaecyparis obtusa, assembly GCA_027943335.1. Lineage (NCBI taxonomy): Eukaryota > Viridiplantae > Streptophyta > Pinopsida > Cupressales > Cupressaceae > Chamaecyparis > Chamaecyparis obtusa. Next base: position 408,008 of record BSBK01000251.1, read on the forward strand.
TTATGGTTGTTTATCTTACTTGCATTGATATTCATTTCAGTACTTAAGCAATTAAGTTAAGTTTCAAGATATCAAAAAAATTATTAGTATATAGACCACTAATTAACCCCCCCCTCTTAGTGTTACCATTTTGAACAATTGTATCAGAGCTTTGGTCCTCTGAAGAAAAGTTTAACCCACTTGAGGAGATCATGGATATCAAAAAAAATATTAGTATATAGAACACTAATTAACCCCCCCCCCCCCCTCTTAGTGTTACCATTTTGAACAATTGGTATCAGAGCTTTGGTCCTCTAAAGAAAAGTTTAACCACTTGAGGAGATCATGGATATAGGAGAATTGAAACTCTGAAGAAGATCTTGAAGTAGCTCTTCAAGATCTTGACAGATCTGAAAAAGAAATTGAAGAACTGAAAGATAACGTTAGTGGTTCTCAAATAATGATCAAGAAACTAAAAAAATATTTGAAAGACTATTCAAACAGTGATTTAGGTAAAATGGCCAAAAAGATGAATGAGGAAAACACGTCCTCCGAAGGATCAGATTGAAGAGTTGGATAAAAAGTTATTTAATAATCAAGAAGCCTATGAAGAATAGGTCAAAGAAAATAAGAAGTTGGATGAAAAACTAAGGCAAGCAAACATGAAAATCTTGGAGCTAGAAAACATCAAGAAGAAAGTAGAATCAGAATTGACTGAAGCAAAGAATCATATTGACAAGTTGCACACAAGCAAGGATTTAATAGAATATCATTTGTATGTAAAGAAGATTAAAGGAGACACCAGTGGTATTAGATTCAATGAAGCACAAAATTAGATCAATGACATGCGAGAAATATTGAAAACATTAGAAGGATATACAGAAGCTAAGAAGACTTGAAATCGAACTAAAGTTAATGCAAAACCATCTAAAGATGATCGCAAGCCAATAAACAAAACTTGTTATTCCTGTAACAAGCATGGTCACATAGAAAGACATTGTAAAGAGGTAAAACCTTTCAATGGCTATTTTTATTCATGCAATAAGTTTGGTCATAGAGCTACGAATTGTAGATCAAGTAAAAGAAATCAGAATTAGCAAAATCAGAGGAGTCATCCACAGCAAAATGCTAAAAAAATTCTCAGAGAATTACATCTCAGATATGTAATTACAATGGTCACATAGCTAGACAGTGCAAAATGGTAACCCACATGAATGCGCCTAGGAATATTAGGTCTCCAGTTATTTGTCACTCATGTAACAAGGTTGGACACATCTCAAGGTTCTGCAGATTAAAAGCACAAAGGCATGAAAGCCCTAAAAAGTTAGAAGGATTAATATTGGATGAAGCAAGAGAAGTCAAGTTTTTGCAAGCTACAAAAGATGCGAGCATGATTTGGAAGGAAGAAAAGTTAGATAATGTTGGTGAAATACTTTAGGATTCATCCGCAATGGACACACCTCCTATTTATGGTTAAATGACTATTATGGTTATAGGGGGAGCTAGATTAGCTCTAGACCCCTGTGTGGCTGGTATAATCACCCTCTGAGTATGCGCCTTTGGTTATAATTGTTTGGAGACTATTTAATTCAGTATGAAAGAGTGCACCTCCTAATTGATAACAGAGATGAATATTGGAATTCTTTGTGAGATTTTGTGTTTACGCAGCAAGAATTAATGGTGAAAAGTTGTTTTTATAGTCATCGAAGTTCCTTTATCCACACATTTACATTCAAATTCAAGCCTTTGGAGAGCACACGAGATCTAGTAGTTAAGAGTTGAAGGATTATAGTTGTTTTATTAGCGAAGAAGTTAGAAAGGTGGTTACGAAACCCTTGTTCAGACGCAACATTTCAAAATCCATTTGGAAACCGATATAAGTGTGATCGAGTAAGTTATGGCCACTCTTGTTATATTTGATGTTCCTGAAAGGAAAAGATATGTTTTTAAGAATCATCCTTTTAAGTCAGTCGTAGATGACCTAGAAGGAGCCTTCTCCAGGACTCCAATGAGTGTTATGCACATAGAGGAGATATGTGCATACATCTATTGTAAGAAGGAACATGTTGGAGCATAAAGAATTAGGGTGCATCTAAAGACAATGATGAATCTAGACAAAATATTCATAAATGAGTATGTGCACCTGGAAAACAACCATATTGTTGAATATGTGACTGCTTATGATTTTTACGAATCTGAATGGATTGAAATTATTTTGAGAAAAATACATGATGACCAATTCTGGACAGGAGAAGTCCCAGTTAGCATAACCACTGATCTCATTCATGAGATGACTGGTCTTCCTAAGATAGACACCATTCTTCCTGTAGGCAAGGATGTCAAGAAACTGGTTGAGCAGGCTTGTAAGTCTTGCAATGACAAGCGTGGAAAGATAGTTGAACTTGTAGAAGAGAACGACATAAAACTGATGTCTATGATTCTTTGATACAAGTTCCAACATGCTAACAGGGTCAATAGTGTGTCCGTAGCCACTATTCTAGCAGCCATCAGAATTGTGAAGGAAAATGGTGAATTCAACTTGTGTGAGCTCTTGCGCGCATAGTTGACAGACAACATAATGGCCATCAAGCATGATAAGAGAAAGATATTTAGGTTTGAGTCACTGATAATACACACATACTTTCATATTGTTAGGAAAGTGTCAGATCTCTACTTAGATAAGAGTTTGCCCACAATGCCTTAGATTTCATTCAGGGCATCATCAGAGAGCACCTTGAAGGGCTACATGGAACTTGAGATCAAAACATTCAAGATAAGGATGCAAAGAAGGTATAGGATACCTGAAAGTATAGTTGAGAAATATAAGGATAGTATATGCTTCATGGTGGAGATAGACATAATATGCATGGAAGTAGTGGAGCCTAGAACTAAGTGGATTCATCCACTTGGGTATGAAGTGGAGGAACATATTATAGAGGCATATGCACAAGTCCTCCTAAAAGTTCCAAAAGATCCCAATGAGCCGAGATGGGGCACCTACGAGGAGAAGACTAGGCAAGTAAATGCAATCTTGACTAGTGCTACGACCAAGACGAAAGCATCTAAAATCACCTCTAATATATTAAAGATTCTTGGTGTGACACAAGCTAACCTGGATAAGGCAAGGGAAGCCAAGATTGCAATGCAACTTGAGAGTGCACCCTCTTCTAAAGAAAAAATAGAGAAGTCTGATGACCCCAAGGTAAAGAAGGTAAAGATGGAAGAAAACACCCATGCGCCCACAAATACAACTGATTTGGAGTCCACACCACCTCTTGAGTATAGAAAGATGCCTAAGAGGAAGAAGGAGACCAGTGCAAGCCATCCATCCTCTAGGACAACCAAAAGTCAAAGGAGAAACACTCAAGCACCTCCCGAGGTAGGATTCAAACCGAATCTACAAGTTTTGAGAACAAGGATAATGATGAAGGGTGCTCCCCTTAGTACCACAAACACATAACAGAACTAGAGAAACAACAACAATAATATGCAAGAATAGAAAATTGGCTTCTTATCTTCAATATCTTCAAAACTAGAAATAGAGATAGCCCTTATTGAATACAAAAATAGAAATATTTTTGGGTGATGCAAGATTGCTCTTACACCCAGGATGCTCCTGCATCAGACACCCGGGGTAATTTGAGAAGTGACCCTGTCACGACTCAGGTGTGTAGAGGAAAACCAAGACGGTTAACCTCCTCCTTTGTTAGCCATGATGAATCTTCAATAGGTCATCCTTTCCATTTGACCAAATACTCTTCATATGTCCTATTCCTTGTGCTTCTGCCAACACGACTGTCCAGTATATCTTCAATCTCCTTGGTATCTGAACTACTTGTTGGAATACTCCACTGTGCTACTGCAACCTCATCTTCAAGACCTCCTTCATGATACTCTGTCAAATTTGAAATGTTAGACACTGGTGAAATATTCAGCTCACTAAGAAATTCTACCTCATATGCATTTCCTGAATCATGCTTCTTCAATATCTTACATGTTTCAAACTTCTTCATTTTCAGCTTGTTATATGTACCAACTGGAAATCGCTCCTTCCGCAAATGAACCATGACTTCATCTCCAACCTAAAATTCTTTATGCCTCCTTTTCTCATCTGCCTTAGCCTTAGACTGCGCATTCATTTTGGTAATATGCTTCCTCACCTCCTCATGGATGTTCTTCAAGTGTTCTGCAAAATCCTCAGCTTCAGCACTACTTATTTCTCCCTTATCTATCTTTCTCAATTCAGATACATTTCTTGGACTACTTCCATATACAATCTGGAATGGTGATTTACCAGTACTCCTGTTGACAGAATTATTATATGCAAATTCTGCCTGTGGTAAAATCAAATCCCATCCTATTGGCTTATCTCCAACCAAACATCTCAGCAGATTTCCCAAACTTCTATTCACCACCTCTGTCTGTCCATCAATCTGTGGATGATGTGATGAACTAAACTTCAAATCTATCTTCAACTTCTTCCACAATGTCCGCCAGAAATATCCAACAAACGTAGTATCTCGATCTGAAACTATGGTCTTTGGCAAACCATGTAGTCTCACCACTTCTCTGAAAAACAATCATACTACATGAACAATATCATTAGTCTTCTTGTAGGGAATTAAATGTGCCATCTTTGAAAATTTGTCAACCACCACAAAAATTGAATCATGTCCCCGCTGAGTTCTCGGTAAACCAAGAACAAAGTCCATACTGATATCCTCCCAAGGCTTCTCTGGTATAGGTAATGGCTAATACAACCCTGTATTCTACTTCACTCCTTTCGCATCTGACATACTGTGCAACTCTGTACAAACTTCTTCACATCTTGGTGCAATTGTGGCCAATAATAATTCTCACCAACCAAAGCAATGGTTTTATCACGACCAAAATGTCCAGCCAATCCTCCACTATGCTTCTCCTTGATGAGATTCTCCCTCATAGAACTTCGTGGAATGCACAACTGACTCCCTCTGAATAGCATATCATCTTGGATGATAAAATCCAGCCATTTTGTCCTATCTAGAGTAACAGGTTCTGTACAAGCTTTCCAAGCTTCACCAAAATCAGGATCCTCTGGATACAAATTCTTGAGTTCCTTGAACCCAACAACCTCAATCTGCATCTCTGTCAGCAATAGTTGCCTTCTACTAAGAGCATCTGTAACCCTGTTAGACTTTCCACTTCTGTGTTTCAAAACAAATGTATAACTCTGCAAAAACTCAACCCATTTCAAATGCCTTTGATTCAACTTTCCTTGACTGTTCAAATATTGCAAAGCTTGATGATCAGTATACAAAATAAACTCCTTAGGAAGCAGATAGTGCCTCCACTTTTTCAATGCTGAACTATAGCATAAAATTCCTGATCATAAACAAAATATTTTCTCTTGGCATCATTTAACTTCTCACTAAAATAAGCAACAGGTTTACCTTCTTGGCTCATAACAGCTCCTATTGCAATACCACTAGCATCACAATCTACTTGAAACACCTTATTAAAATCTAGAAGTGCTAAAATAGGTTGTTCTGTAACTTTTTGTTTCAACAATTGAAAACTCTTTTCTGCCCCATTAGTCCACTTAAACTCTTTTCTATCCCCTCTCATTGTTTCAGTCAAGGATCCACAAATACTGCTAAAATTTCTGATAAACTTTCTGTAAAAGATAACCAAACCATGAAAAGATCTTACCTCAGTAGCACTCCTTGTAGTAGGCCATTCAAGGATAGCTTGTACCTTCTCTGGGTCCATTTTTAGACCTTCTGCTGAAACTACAAATCCCAAATACACTAACTCTTTCTTCATAAAACTGCACTTCTTCAAATTAATCAACAATTTCTCATCTCTCAACTTCTCAAACACCATACAAATACGCATCATATGTTCCTCCAATGTCTTGCTAAAAATCAAAATATCATCTAGGTAAACAATGACAAACTTACCCAAAAATTCTTTCAGAACCTCGTTCATGAGCCGCATGAAAGTGCTCGGTGCATTGGTTAGCCCAAAAGGCATGACTAACCACTCATACAGTCCTTCATTTGTCTTGAAGGTAGTCTTCCATTCATCTCCTTCTCTGATCTGAATTTGGTGATATCCACTCTTCAGATCTATCTTTGAGAAATACACAGCTCCACTCAAACAATCCATAATATCATCCATTCGTGGCAATGGAAACCTATACTTCATTGTGATCTTGTTTATTGCTCTGGAATCTTTACACATCCTCCACTCTCCATTCTTCTTTGGTGCTAATACCACTGGTATAGCATAGGGACTCAAACTCTCTCGAATCAACCCCTTCTGCAATAACTCATGTACTTGTCTATTCAACTCTTCACTTTCTGCTGGTGTCATTCTGTGTGCTGCCTTGTTTGGCAAGCTGGCTCCTGGAATCAAATCCATCTGATGACTGATCTTCCTTACCGGTGGTAATCCATCAGGTACATTATCAGATACAATATCTTGAAACTCATTCAACAAATCTGCAACTTCTACAGGTACATCCTCTACTTCTTCTTTACCAACTTTTGGAATTAAAGCAAAACACACATGCTCATGCCTCATACTATCTAGGAATTTTATTCTATCAACAAATATTATTCTTGCATTATCACATACCTTTTCTTTGGTCTCCTTCAATGGCTTTAGCTTATGTCACACTCCATCCTTTGTCAGGGAATAGGTATTCGCACGACCATCGTGTACAGTACACTGTCAAACTGCCATGGTCTACCCAGCAACATATGACATGCATCCATAGAGATGATATCACATAGTACCTCATCTTGGTACCCGCCGATCTTGAACTTTACCAGATGCTGTTCACTAACCATGACCTTGTGGTCATCCTGCACCTAGGCAATCCGATATGGATGTGGGTGTTTTTGTCTCTTGAGCTTCAACTTTGTCACCATCTCTTCTGACACCAAATTGTCAGTGCTTCCACTATCGATAATCACATCACAACATTTACCCTCACACTTGCATCTAGTGCGAAACATGCTCCTCCTTTGTTCAGGTTCATTCTCACCACTCAGCAAGACTCTTCTATTAATTAGCGTTTCTCCTCTTTCAGCATCTTCAGAATTTGATGATCTAGCATCTTCATCTACATGTGCAACTCTGGCCTAGCCTTCATTTCTCCTGTCTGTTCTGCCTTGGCACTGAGGACATTCAAATGCCCTATGACCTTCTTCTCCACAGTGAAAACATGTTCCACAGAAGCCTCCTCTTCCATATCCTTTTCCTCTTCCTCTTCCTCTCTGATCTCTATTACTCTGATCCTGGAAACGATTGGAATTATTTCCTCTTTGATTCTGATTGCTACTGGCCTCATCCTTCTTTTTCGGATCTTCATTTCGGTCACCATATGACCATCCCCCAGATCTTCCACCATGACCTCTTCCATTTTGTCTGCTCTCAAACTTCTTGTTTAGCTTTTCCTCTATTTTTAGGGCAAACTAGTATGCCTCCTCAATACTGTTCATTCAAACTAGATTCAACTCCTCTTGAATGCTTGGCCTTAACCCATTAAGTTATCAGGCAACTTTCTCCTTATCAACTTCTGCATGGCCTGTTCTGATGAGGAGTTGATAGAACTCCTCTGTATACTCCTGAACAGATTTTCTTGCTTGCTTCAAACTTTGCATTTTCTTTAGTAGGTCAAGCTCATAATCAATAGGAATGAACTATCGCTTCAATTTATCCACCATCCAATCCCATCTTATGATTTTATCTGTCCCTCTTCTATTTCACTCCAATTGAATTTTTTGCCACCAGATCTTCGCATGACCTTTCAATCTGGCCTTCGCAAACTTGACCCTATCAGGATCCTCAACATCTTTATACTCAAAATATTCCTCACATTCATTGATCCAGTCGATCAATTCCTCTAGGTTAAGATTTCCAGAAAATGTAGTCCAACCTCAATCTTAGGTCTTTTCCCAATCTTGGAAATCGCCCGAAAAAGTCTTTCTTCCTCCTGGTTCACAATTTCAGCTTCTCCTTCTTGATATTCTTCTTCGGCTTCATCCTCACTTTCATCTCTGACATTAAGATTCATTCCTCTGCGAATCTCTTCTTGCAATGCTCGCACTTGTGTCTGCATCTCTCTAACCTCAGGTGTCACAACACCAGCTCTTCTACCACGTTCTCTTCGTGGAGGCATTTTCGCGATGCGCACTGAAACCCTAACCACGGTCCTAGTGCAAACTGCCTCACAATCGGTGATCTGTTTACACACTCAAGAAAACCTGCTCTGATACCACTTGATAAAGGGTGCTCCCCTTAGTACCACAAACACATAACAGAACTAGAGAAACAACAACAATAATATGCAAGAACAAAAAATTGGCTTCTTATTATCTCCAAAAATGTGGGATTAAAAACTTTCAGAATTACAATATGCAAAGCCACATGGGCATTCCCTTACAATATTCTGTAGGATAAAGCCTTGAATCAATACCCAGATCTACTACCCAGAACTGCCCTAGACAACATTACGGGCCTTCTTTATATAGGCAATTTCCACCGCCCGAGAAGGTTCCAAAAATTTAGCCCTAAGGGCCGACCAAACTTAGAATTATTTTATTTTTCAATTTATTACATCAAAGTCAGCTCAAAATAACTTTTGAAACCCGAACAAAAATTTTGAAGGAAAATTATTTTCTGCCATTTCAGGTGACCCGACTTCTGGAGACCATAAGTCATCACCAGTTGACCCGATTGACTATTATAACCCCATTTCAAAAATGCCACGAAGTGCTCTACAGGCCTAACTAGTGCAAAGCACCCGTCACCCAATTTTTTGACCTCATCCGGGGCCTCTAAAGCCTTCAAAACTGAGTTCAAAGTTTCTGTACCCTGCTGCCAATACCAAAAATCTTCAATATCTTCAAAACTAGACCTGATCTAGCCATGAAACTTTGCTGGCAGGCTGATATGACTGAGATGAACCTCCACATGTAAAATCAGAACATTCCAAGATCGTAAGACCAACTTACTAAAAATAGCAAGTTTCCATAAATAGAAACTCTGCACAAGATAGCCCTTATTGAATACAAAAATAGAAATATTTTTGGGTGATGCAAGATTGCTCTTACACCCAGGATGCCCCTGCATCAGATAATAGATGAAGGAAGGATTGATCGAGTAGGGAAGTTTTATGATAAGTACAGTGAGATTGACAAATCAAAAATACATTCCATGATAATCAAGCACTTGATTAAGTTCAAGGAGGTAGTCTTGGAACTTAAGACAATCATTCTAGATAGTGTATGGAACATTTTAGACTCCTTAAAGAGATAGGCTATAAAAGAAGACTTTAGGATAAGGGAGAAGATACTAGATGAAAATCTTCCTATTTGTTCAATTGATGAGAAAACATTGCTGTTAGGTTTGGTGAAGCCTCACCTAAGAACCAAACTGAGAACCCTATAGATCATGAACAAAGACTATGAGTTGGTAGCCAAGGAGACTAAAAAAGTATTTGGAAAGGTGTTCTTTGATAGGCACATGTATCCACCTACTGCACCTACAACTCAAGTGCCCTCTAAGCAAGCCATGGAGTTAGAGATCCCTATTGCACCTATAATAGGTCCATAGGATTCAACGCCCAAAGTGACAATGCCCACTGATGAAATGGAATTTGGGCCCATGCTTGGAACAAAAGATGATACAATAATGATTGATGATGTGGAAATATCAATGACGGCCACAAATAAGGACTTGGATTAGTTTGAGGAAGCATTTGTGAGCACTAAAGAAGCATAAATTTTATGCGGTGATAATTCACCCAAGCAGCAAGAAGAAATTCAGATTGAGGACTTAACGGGACAAGAAGAAAAGGAGAAAGAAGAAGAAGAGAAGGAAGATAAACTTGGAGAAGAACCCTATGTTGGAATTCCAGTGAAGGTTAAGACTAAAATCCTAGATAGTACACTAATCACTCCCAAGCCCTTAATATCATTTTTGTCAAGTTTGACTCTTGACATAACAAGTTTAGACTCGTGGGGAGAAGAAGACCTGATGAAGATCAATGTGCTAGAAATGGAGAAAGCCAAGGAGAGACAAGTAATGAGGAATCCATTATTTGATGAATCGGTAAGTATTCTGAATAGCTTACTACCTAAGAAAAATAAATTGATAAGTTTTCATTCAGGAGATGATGTCAACGCCATACTATCGAGCTTCAAGGCAAACTTCTCTAGCCTAGAAAAATCAGCAACCAAAGTAGAAGAAGAAAAGTATCTGAAGAAGAGGCTAAGTGAACTGATAAGTAACTTCACACTTGACCTTAACTCTCTAAAAGTTGGTCAAGCCTTGTTGAAGGAGATAGCAACTAAAGGCAGAAAAATCATTGCTAACTATATGGATAAAAACAAACTAACTGCAGACCTCTCCAAGAAGATTCAGGATGCAAAAACTATGATAGATACAGTAAAAAAATATGTAGAAGATCCCTCCATAGATGTAAATAGGTGTAACAATGTACACCAAGGACAAGTGGATAAAATTGAGAAGGTAGAGAAAGAAATGGCCAAGATAAGGGCTAGGCAAGCATAATTAAGACATGCACTTGCACCCTCATTGGATGTGCTAAATCAGAACATCAAGGAAATTGATGCCACTATGGTGACATATGATCAAGGTCTGGGTTCAGATTTGGAGAAGATGGAAAATTTGAGATATGCTTTGTGCACCCATCTTTAGATTGTAAATGCAGTGACAACGTTTTGGTAGCAAGAGATCTAGAACTTGAAGATAGCATATCTGGATGTACTCACTGTGTAAGTACTTGTAGATACACCTTTTTGAGCACCTTTGTCATTAATGTCAAAGGGGGAGTATAGTATATAGTAGAAGGGAGAATATGGAGCTATGTATATGATGTAAAGGGGAGTAGTGTATATAGAGTAGAACATGGAGTAAAGTATATGATACAAGGGAGATATAAGATAGAGTAGATGATGTACAAAGAGATATATGTCAGAAAGTTTTTGTGTAAGAAATAGTTAGTAACTTCGCCATATTCCTTTGTTGCCATTAATGAGAAAGGGGGAGATTGTTAGTGCTGCTAAGTTGACTATACTATTATGATTTAGTGCTTTCATTATGGAAACAAAGTCATATGAAATTTTGGAGTCAACACAGTACTTAGAAGATCAGGAAAATGGCTAAGTATGGAAGACTGGATAGTTAGTAGAGTACCAGATGAACAGAGCATCAACACACATGCGTATGAATGAGTTATGGCATGCACCCTTGAAGATAAGCTTCTGAGTATGTAATCATGATAAGTCTAAGAGCGCATGATCATATGAGTTAGTATGAAGAAGTTACAACCATATGAAGTGACATAGACAGTGAGCGGCAGAACGGAACAGACCATGGAGCCGAGTTTTGATATTTTGGTTAGCACTTATAATATTATTTTGTAAAGGCTATGCACCTATTGTATTTAGGTTATAGACATGTTAATATCATTGTATGTAAACACACTTGAGCTAATTCATTTGGAAGTGTTATATGTAATAGGTTGAAGGCCGACCTAGTGAATAGTTTTGTTAGCACATATAAATAAGACATTCACCCTTGTAATTAAGTATGGGATGAGATATAGAGTTGATAGCAGTAGAGCATAAGTATGTAAAGAGTAGTTAGAATGTTGTAGTGCTTTACAAGAGGCTAAAGCATCAGTGCACAAAAGGAACTGATCAAACAAGAAGTGTCACAACAGCAGTTCACCTTGCAGATATAGTGTGTATCTAAGATCCAAAAGGTTGTAGCCTTCACCACTTGAGCAGTGAGCTCTAGGATAGTGTGTCCCCACCCCTAACAGGGTTATTGTAAAAGACTCCTAACAGGGTCCAACCCTTGACCAAGTCACTATACTAAAAGCATTGTAAAGATCAATTTCTAATAGGATTGTAAGATCTTCTAATAGGGATCATAATACACTAGTGTAGTTCTTAGTGGGTGTCAATTTCCACTGGGGTTTTTACCTATTTAGGTTTTCCTGTAATCATATCTGGTGTTATGTGTTATGGTTGTTTATCTTACTTGCATTGATATTCATTTCAGTACTTAAGCAATTAAGTTAAGTTTCAAGATATCAGAAAAAGTAATAATATATATAGAACGTTGATTCACCCCCCCCCTTCCCCGCTCTCAGTGTTCCCATTCCTAACACAATATATATATATATATATATATATATATATATATATATATATATATATATATATATATATATATATATATATATATATATATATATATATATATATATATATATATATATATGTATATGTATATATATATATCTTCTCACATCTATCTCTACCAGCATATCTCTACCTCCCGCTATATATCACTTCCTATGTTTATCTTTATCTTTCTATCTCTTTACTTTTCCCTCTCTCTATTTTCTCCATATCCATCTTAACTCCATCCATATCTTTTTTCTTAGTCTTCATCTCTTTTTCTCTCTTGTTATCCCACCTCTATATCGCTCTCTTTCTATGACCACCTCTACCTCTTTCTCCCTCTCACCCTATTGCAAACATAACAAGAGCTTGTTGGTAATAAAACTTTTCCATCTTCCTAATTTAAAGGTTTTTTTAATAGAAATGACTAGAATCTCGTAAGTGCATGCATATTTGATTTGAATCTATGACTTTTCCATTAATAACTTTGTTGCACAAGAAACATCATATTCTTAATGGTCTACCAATAGACCTCGTGTACTGCACAAATCTATGAAAAAGTAAACTAGTTTTTTTCTTAACTGACTTTCCACATTTCTTCCACATACCCATTGCACACAGAGGTCAAATTTCTAATAAATAATATTAACACATAATTAAAAATAAATAAATATAAAACCACACCGCAAGGAAACTAAAATTTAGCAACGATCTTATAAAATAAGAACTAGTTAAATATACATCATTTATCTTTTCTATATATTTTTAGCGAGTACTTCTAACAAATTAGACATGCCAGAGACAAACGCATGCACTGTCTTCCCTTCATTGCATAGAACTGACATGAATTTGAAAGAGGCCATTATACAAATACTATGAAGTAGTGAGAAAATAATACTGATTAAAAGAATATTTGTATAGCAATAATGTTTTGAACACATATGCAGCTGTGGGACACATTCCCTTCTGAGTTTTGGACAAACATGGTCGTCACTCAGTTTGAATGGAATGCAACATATTTGACTTGAGCGTCTTCTACAAATATAATCTACTTCATACATTCAATTTAGTATTGTAAAAAATCTGTCGTTTTTCTCTGTAATCTTGTGACATAAATGAATGAGGTGGGCTAATGACCGCCTCCTGGACTAGGACTCGATCCCAGAATCCTTTCCTTCATTCCTCCTCTGGAAACCTGCATGTGACCCACCGCTGGGCAGGATTCTGATGTCGACAGCCCCTGCACTTTGAGCCCAACAGACTCATGCTCTGCATCGCCCCCGGTTCGATTCTCCCTAACTCGGAACTCCAAGAGATTATTCGCTTCCTCTTTTGTAACATCGTTTCTAGAGGGCTTCACATCTGCTGCCTCTTCGAATGCCAGCTCAGATTTCGAATTTTGAGGTTGGGTGATATGCAATTCTTTATTCTCTGGCATTAATCTCGCAGCGCTACATGCATTCAACCCAACAAGAAGCAAACAGAAGAGCTGTACCCACATTTTCATTATATTACTACTCGACAAAGTGAGAAGGGAAAGATCGAAAGCTTTGATAAAGGGGAAGGAGCAAGCTATATCTAAGTAAAAAGATCTGGATTCGCTTCTTTTTTATTCTCTCCTTTCCACAGGGTGGGGATTTAATGAACTGATGGACTTCATCCGCTATTTAATACTGTCCAGAGCAGGAGAGATGCGTGGGTTATTAGATCTCAATTGGATTTTCTTGGAAGTTTCTTAAAGAGTGCATCGATTTGTATTCAAACACGGAAAATCGAGGCTTGGACTTTAGAAACAACCTCACCGCTCACGTTTGTACAGCAGCATGTGACAGAATTGGTTCAATTGCTCATCGTCATAGATTTGTATTTTCTTCATGGTGTTATCTAACAATTACTTGTCCTTCCTATCAAGTATACGACTTTGGTGACCTGCGACTCTTTGAAATATTGTGTTCAATTCCTTGGGGAGGAAGTCTTGGGTAAACAGGAACGAAACTACCCGTGATATGCGGACGATATTATTCATGGTCACAAAATGGTGTCTTTTTGGTGACCTAAATTATGTCATAATTAGGACATTTCATTGTGAATGCATAAAACCATGTCATTCCTTTTTAAGATAATCTATTATAATAAGTGACAATTTTTCTTATCCAACTCCATTTCAACCATGTTGACTTTAGTATGCAACATTCATTATACATAATTATAACATTTAGGATGAATACATATAAATTGAATTTTCAAATCACAAGATATAGTATAAACATGTAATTTTATAATATTAAAGACAAAATTTAGGGTATGTTTATGTAGGTTTTTTTATTTCACATTTAAAGAGTGATATTGTGTATAGCATACAATTACTGTAGGTTGTGTCTAGAACTTTTTATTTTCTATATTAGCATTTTTTATGGCTTCATAACAAACAAAAAAGGAGTTTGACATTATATACACATGACATAAAATGTTGAAAGATATTTAACGCAACTTACATCACAAATTAAAAATTAAATGTAAAGATGATATTACTCTTGACATTAATGAGTAAAAAGATATTTTAGTATTCCACTTTATCCTCTGTTAAATATCATCATACCAAATTAGGGTAATAACCATTAATTTATTTTAGAATAAAACAATGGAAAAAAATATCTAAATTAATCATTTCTTAAAATTGAGACTTAGACAATATAAAGAATTGTGTCAAAAATGCATATGGAGTGCATTTTGGCTAGTTTGGTCTAGTTTATTTTTAATTGGTAAGTTTTGGGCATATATTGGCTCTCAAGTAGTGACACGAAAAGAGTGATATAATTCTCCAATTATTAGTATAATCCAAGATCATGGATTGACTACTTAGTGATGATTTAAAACTTCTAAACATAATATCTTAACAAAAAGATGAATCTAGGTGACTAATTCTAGAATACCATAACTTAGCCATCACATTATATCATTAGTGAAGAGCATAGCTAAATTACTAAAAATATCAAGAAAGAAATATTTAATTACTAAAAATTTAAATAAAAAATATTAAATGTGATTGAGGTAGAACTTATTTCTTATTTATATTAAGTGTAGAAGTTTTATTGAAAAAATTAAATCACATATATAGACATATATGTCCCTTTTCAATATTTAAATTACAATATGATAAACATATTGGAATATTCATTGATGGTCATCAATTAATCTACAAGAATTATATAAACAAGGGTTGTGCTGTAATGTAGTTTATACCAAAGTTGTCATGATAGATCTGGAAAACTAGTTTAGGACCAAGAAAACTATTAACAAAATCAAGGATTACAAAGTCAAATTTACCTCTAGTAGTAAAATGTGCATAAGGTTCTAGATCTACTGACATACTAGATGCAGCCATCCTAGAAAAAGGAATATACATAGCCAATTCTTGATGGCTCATTATGGCAATATGTTATGCTTACAATCCCACAAAAAGAGTTAATGGTTTATGAAAGTGGAATTACAAGTTTCCAATGATCATAACTATATTTACTATTAACCATAAAGCCATAAAAATAGAAGAAAACTAGTTCACTCATTAGCCAACAAAACACTAGAGTTGTAAATTTTTATTATTAGATTTTAGAGAGTAATAGAAAATAGATTGTAGTAAATCACTTATAATGAACTCTTTTGTGAGATTATGTATTCTTTATCACTTTGAAGAAACATGTGCATAAACATTACTTCACCAACGAAGGGAATGAATAATAGGTGGTAGAGGAAGGGGGTTAGGAATAGGTGGGAGAAAAGTAGGATAATCAATATCCTTTGTTGGGGGTTTCTTGAAGGCTCCATATTTTTCAAGCTATCAGGACTTTGAATTAAAGGAATCACCTATGAAGCCCCATTGTTAGTTTTCCAAAAAGAAAAGTATTTTTCATTTTGATCATAATTGATGTATTATTATTTAAAAATTATGCTATTTAGAGAGAGAGTCAAGATAGTTTGAAGAGATGATATAATGTTGTGGATTCTCAACACACAAAGAAGAGTTTAATTGTCATCCAGGCACATATCCTATTCTTTTGAGGACAAACAAAGATAAATGTGATTAATCTCATTGATAGAATGACAAGGATAAATCCTCATAGAGTTTATATTTAGTTTATATCATTTTTTCTCAACTCACTTGACAAATAAACCATAACCCTTGTAGCATTTGTTGAACACTAAAACCTATTGTAAAATAGGTAAAGGATTTATTAGTACCATCAAATATTTTAGGATTTTTTAGATTCTAATTTAAAATAGATCTTATCAAATAAATATGCTCTTAGGTTGAAAGTTTTTCCTTAGAGGGGGTGAAATTTCAATAAATATCTACAAATAGACCTTAGATCTTCTCACAATATCCTTTGAATCCTAACTTCATACAACTAAGAAACCTATTCACTTATCTGAGACACCACAACCATGCTTTCCTATAATTTCACAAAAAATTCCTTAAAGTAGTTGAGGAGAGTTATGAACCCTTGCAAATGTATGATTTTTAAATGAAGACAAAACTTTCCAGAAATGAAACTTAAAATAATGATAGCATAATAATATTTTCCATAGGAGGAAAATGTAAACTTAAGTCTCGTGAGGTAAAAAGTAAATGCCAAACATAAAATGCAACTGAAAGAGCTATTTATTATAAACTAAAAAAAAATTGACTATATTAGCTGAGAATTATATAAAGATAACTCAAAAAGTAAAGAATATAATCTAGTTATAGGAATATTTATAGGTTATTTTCTAAATCTTTCCAACCAAAAACAAAATATAAATTTCAAAATATAAATATTAATTTATTTTTTACATGTCGATGATGTCAATTTTGCTCGTCAATGGAAAACAAGGAGCAATATATAACTTGTGATACTTGTCAATGAATGATCAAAAAACTTGTACTATAAATTATGTAGTACTTTGTGACACGAATGTCTTGTTGGATTGTTGAGGAGGTTGGTAAGTGATAGGTCATAGATTTTATGTAGTGGCTCATGATACCTTCAATCTTTTGTAGTAGAACATTAAAAATAATAAGAATGAGGGAAGTGTTAAATTAACCGAAGGTATTTTTTATTAATAAGTGAGTTAGTAGAAACATAGTGAAGTTCAAAATAGAAACATGCACATCTAAAAATAGTGTATAATAGATGTCCAACTAAGATAACATAACCAAATAGGATTGAAAAGTAAAGATCCTAGAGTATGAAAATGTAATCATTTTCTAATTTTTGAATACCATGAGTATTTTTAGTGTATACAATACCATAATTTTTAGAGACATGTAGAAATGGGATGGAACCTTAGTGTTTAGAATTTTGAAAAATGATGTTCACAATGAGTGTGATTGTTCCAATGATCAAGAATTTGTTCAATTTAAATACAATTTGTGAAATGTCTTGCTAGAACTTTTCATATGGGAGTTTCACAATTTTTGGGAAATGTTGTTGAAGAAGTTCTCCTCAAAGGTAGTAGTGAATGTTTTCAACACTCTTATGTAGTGCACATATTAAGTTATAATGTTAGGATGTCTAGATAGCTACATTGTAGTATGGGCCATGCATTGTGTCTATGTTAAGAAGATCATTAGATAATGAGATGTGACCATTGTTGTAATAAATTTCATATGGTGGTAAGTGAACATTATTTGGCTTGAGTGTGCCACTAACCTAAAAATGAAAGGAAGTGGTAGTTTATTCATCAAAGTGGTCAAATATATGGATGTAGCATGTAATAGGAATATGTTATATTGATGTAAGATAGTTTTGAGGGTTTTCCTTGACATTCCATCAGGCTAATGTGTGTAAATGTTTCTATGTGCTTTCATCCTCTAGCTCTCAGATGAATGTAGAATGTGAATTGTGTGTCAAGAAGGTATTTCTTGGACCGCTTCTTAAAATATTTTTTAAAAGGATGAATGGTGTGTCTATTTTTGAAAATATTTTTTGTAAAGTTCCATAAATTTATGTGTTGAGTTTCAGAATATCAACCAGCAAAAAGAGTTGTTAGTGCATAGTATAGGTATGTTAACTAAAAATAAATATGAAAATAACATACAAAGGATCAGAGATGTATGGTGGGCATATCCTCTTTCTAATCATAGTATTTGACATGTAGTTCAAGGTGAGATTTGTTTTTGATTAAGTAAAATAGGTTTTATAGGGTGCTTGAAACCCACAACAATTTTAAAAAGAAACTTAACAAGATAAGTTTAGAGTTTAAGCATTAAAAACAAAAGGGACAGGCCACAGAAATGCCAACCAAGAAACACCCACAAAAAATGAAGGACAAAATAGAGAAAAAAAGAGATAGGCACCAGAAGATGGGTTAAGCCAGGCTCCTGAGCATGACAACAACATTGCACTCGAGAACCTCCATCATCTCAACTGCCCCTTTGACATTCTGAATGTCTTGGGGTCCATGTGAGCCATCTTCCTCCCTATTTTTCATCATTCTGGCTCTAGTTCTTTTGCCTAGACCCTCGCTAGGCTTCTTCTTCTCTTCCTCCATAGTCCTTTGATCAACCCTTATGTCCATCTTTTCTTCCATTTTGTCGATTAGCAGCTTAATGTGGTCATTGGAAGCTTTTAGAATGCTGTAATTTTGCTCAGAAATTCCCTTTAGGGTGTACTCAAGACTGATCATTTTAGATTCCAGGTACTCTACCCTAGCCTCTAAACTTTGCTTTCGCTCGGTGGTTTTGTGATCCTTGTCATTAGTACTCTGAATTTTTTCTTTGGGGTCTTCAATTTCATGGAAAAGCCAACACATAAATTTATTTTGCCTTCGGTATCCTCTAAAATTTGAGGATAAACAACCTCCCTTATGATCCCCATGTGCACTATATTCATATTGAAGGTCCTCCAGACCTTTTCCCCTTTTCCATTGTCTTGACTTTGATATTCCCCTTTGGATTTTTCTTCTTAGGTCTCTAGCGTAATGAGGGACTAGGTAGAGGGGTTTCCCTATTCATCTTTAGGGTCCTCAGAGATGGGGTCTTGAACCTCTTTGTTGGTTCCAAATTGGGGTTGAACAGGTGGGGATTTATCATCGCTGATCGTGAGATCAACAGAAAGGTGACCCGAGCAATCCCTCATAGTGTTGAGGTTTTCCCCTATGACCTATTCCAGCATTTTTGTGGCTTCCTTGTTTAGGTTTCCCTCCTCATCCTCTGTATTCATGTATTCCTCATTTTTGTTGTACTCCTCATCCAAGTTAATCTCCTTTATGTCCTACTTTTTGGAGATTTTTCAATTTTGACCGAGCTCAAGGGTCTTTTCTTGGAAGAGGACCCCTTTTTAAAAATTTTCTACTCTTCTTCCTCACTTTCCACAGAAAGATAACCCTCATTATTGCCTGACAGGATGTTGTCCGACCCAAAATCTTCACTGTTAGCTTTATTATCAACTATTTCCTTACCCAAAATCTAGGCTTTGAAGAAATCATAAATCAACAGTAACAAGCCTTCATATAGGGTAGGGTTAGCTATGTTCTTCTCTCTAAAGCCATTAATATTCTCATTTATTGAGGAATAGAGATGAAATGGGACGGTAATCTTTTTGCTGTGCCTAAAGTGATTCAACAAGACAAAGTGGTAGGTACGAATTCTATCAAACTTGGTATCCAGAGTGACATATGAAATGAGCACCTTGAGAACAAACTGGCATAGCATTTTTAGTCCTATAGGCTACTAATAAGTTCCTGTCTTGACAATAGCCTTCTCCTTGTCGTCTCTCACAAAATTATTGACAGCATTGTCAGAAATTTTACGATCCCTGTAAAAAAATTTCCCGATAGTGGGGATGCCTGTGACCATGGAGATCACCTCGTCAGTGATAGTAAAAGATTTACCCTCTATCTCCCCCATTCCTTCATTCCAGCTTTTGATAAATATTTTGGTGATCTCCTTCCTGCTTATGTGGAGTCTTTCTATGAAGGTGGTGATTTACCCTTTTTGTAAGGCTCTCCAAACTTCTGTTTGGTACTTCCACTTCTTGCTATCATTGTTTGGCTCCCTTCTGTGTCTTTCCCCAACCATGGCTATTGTCTAGGCACTGGTAACTCTATGGTAAGAGGGAGCCTTAATTCTTTCTATTTTTCTTGCTGCCTTAGTTCTTAGCTTTCTAGATTTTTGCCTTTGAAGATAATTATAGTTCTTGGGTAAGGAAACCCAGAAACCATGTGGAGGGGATGCATAGTAATTAGCCTTGCCATCCCTTTTGTGCTTTTCATTAATATAATTACTTAAGGTGAGATTTGTTAACATGATAACTATTCATAATTGTGACAAAGGAGCCAATTGAGTAACTATAATAGGCATCTATTATGTGTGTGAATTTTGTACCTGATCTATAAACACAACACTTCAGTAAAACATTAGAGGTTAGTTGAAATCAAAATTGTGGAATAAATGAGAAACTAAACTAACCAGGTGATTTACTACCTTCTAGTAGATGCAGGTATGTATTCTCAGATTATACCAAGATCAGTGACCTTGACGACACCTAAATGAAGGATTTGAATGCAAAATCTAGATATGGAATGAATGCAATTAATCTATTCTTTTTTGGTTTTTTTATGCAATAATATGATAATGAAACTTGATATGAATCTATGCTAATATGAAATTGATATGCTAAAATGATCTAACAATAATATTCTAAATGATATGGATACTATTGAAAAATAATGAAAATCTCTCAACAACTCGAATTCTCAAGATCGATTCTTTATTCTCCAATTCGACAGTGTGAGTGTGCAATTCATGGATGGATGGATCTCAAATGAAGAGCTGAAGCCTTAATTTATAGAAATCTAGGGCTTTGGAGATGCATGAAAGAAAGCCATAAATCACTCAAATAACTCACGTTGATTTTTTGAGTTATTTTTAAATAAAGGATAATTAACTCACAAAAACATGCAAAAATAAAGTTCAACTAAAAATAGAGTTTAGATTTAATTGATAATTGATAGTTGTCTTCTTTTCTGATTGTGCATGTTTTATTTATGAATTAAATAAATAATAAAGTGATTTATTTCCAACTTAACTGATTTTGAAAAATAAAACAATTGATTTATGGGTTAATGAATTATTTTTCAAACTTTTATTCAAAAACAATATTATTAAAAATTGACAACTTGCTTTAATTAATTAAATAAGAATTTAATCAATTATTCATAGGATTTTGGATTTATTGTCAAAATTAAATAATACAATTTAGGAATAATTGAATTAACTTCAATTAAACAATTAAGTGGTGGAATTAAATCTAATTAATTAAATATTGAGAATATTCAATTAATCAAACTTTAGGATAAATAAGATTTATCACCAAATAATCATTAAATCAAAGATAATTAGGATAATTAGGAATCTTACTAGGAATATTCCCCAATGTAGAATTTATGATAATCAATTAGGATTCGATGATGTTCAGATGTGCCTTAGGTTAGGACTTTGATGTCGATTTCATTTGATTTGATGATTTAGGAGGTTCATGAACCTATAGCCCATTTTTGGGGTATTACATTTTGCCCCTCTTTGAATTGTTGTGTGAAGTGCAGTGGTTCAAAGATAGTCTGTGTATGATATTGAACTGATGTTTGAAATTAAAATTGATATGAGATAGAAACTGATTGAAGTTTGATATGAAGATAATAGATCCTAAATGACCAAAGATAATGTTAACTATAACAGCAAATGAACTGATGATTGTGAAAAAGTGTCAAAATGCCTGATTCTGCACCTTATGATTGCAAAGAAGTGAGTGACCGATTCCAGACCCGATTGTCCTTATATTGAATCACATTGGTATCACATTTGAACCCTTCAATTTCTGAAGAACCAAGGAAATAACACAATTGAACCGATAGTTATAAAAATTGATACAATTTACAAGATTAAGAGAATACCAGATTGATATGGATCTCAATGAATCTGATATGCCCCGAGCGATGATTGATTTGCCTCAAGCAATGAGGTTTTTTTTATGAATAAGCAACTAGATGTGGTTGTTGTCTTGATTATTGAGGAAAGATATGATTCTAAAATTTAATTTAAAAACTTTGAGTGATGTGTAATACCATGCCCCCTTCGGGATTAAAATTGAAGTCTGACAAGAGAAGTCAGCATTGATAGTGTTCAGAAGCATGTTAATTGATTTAAGAAGTGGTTAAACATGTTTGAAAATGCATTCTACATCATTTGGAGGTCCAGAGGACCAAGTCTGACTACATTAAACCATGAGTTGACCATGGTTAACCAAGTTGAAATTTTGATAGTTTGATGTAAGATAATCAGTTAAGTTGAATTATGGATTTCTGTGATGATTGAAGGTTGATTATGCAAGTAGTTGATAATATAAACGATCTCAGATTTTGATTTTGATCCCGAAAAAGGATTCTACTTACTATTTCGTTGGAGGAACCTTCATGTGAGATTCAACTCTTATTAGATTTGAAGATGTGATTTGAAGAATCATTTAAGCATTGAAGTTTAGCCAACCATTTGTGAGATCATGCAAACATGCAATATGAAATGCAACCTAAGACCTAGGACCTAGTCATTGATCATGTGTCGGTCATTTTCATCATTGAATTTTTAGGTAACCGAATAAATCAATACAATGCCCACTAGTTATGAAACCATAGATATATGAGTATTGATTTGTATGCGTAGGAATCAATACAACACCCACTGATTAGGCAACCATGGATATATGAATATTGATTTTGTTTTCAGAATGTCGGATTAGATATAAGCACCAAGGCATAAGTGCTAGGATGACCTAAATATCATGTCCATTTTGATATAGCAATTTGTATAAGCATCAAAACATAAACATCGTGATGACCTAAATATGCCTTTCCATACAAACACACCAAGCAATCAAGAGGTCATTTGAAATCCAATGTGAATTACCCGTAGTGACCCTTTATTGTTCACATCCTTAGGTAAGATCGTGTTTCACAATAGGAGAAAGAAATCACTCAAAAAGATATTAGTTAGATCAAACTTCCTTGAATTTTTTGGGTATCAATGGTCGACGTACACATGGCCATCCAATTCGAGATAGAGGCTCTTACAGTCAAACACCATTTCAATCCAGAATTTCCAAAGTTGTTAGATTTTCACATACAAGCAGAAGACAAAGAAAAGATTATGCCCCTAGTCATCACTCTCTAAATCTTGTAAAGGACATCATCAAAGAGCTTGAAAGGACATAATATGCAAAAATCTCAATGCGAATCAGTAAGCATACAAGGAGGTAAAAGCATGTAAAAAGCATAGATTGTTTTTAGTTTGTGTTTGATGTTTGATTGCATTGTTGTAGATGCAAATCCTTTCTGGAGACGAGACTGACTAAATGACTTAGATGAAGCTTCAAAGGACTCTGACTGGATATGATATGTCTAAGATACATTGGAGGCCATAGGATATGACTTTGATTGCCCCCAAGTTTGAAAATTGATAGGATACAGATGCTTGAGCTGATTGGTGTACATACTGACTTATTGAAAATAGGAATGTGTAAACAAACTAGGAGATATGTACAAACTAAAGCAAGATTGAAAGCTGGGAAAGATGCTGATAGTGGAGCATTTTTAAACAAGTGGTGCCCATTTACCGAGTTTTCACCATCTTGGCAGAGATTCTATTTTTTCTACCAAGGCGCTTGTTTCCAGGTTTTCACCAAGGCACTTTTCTTTTTCTCATTTTTTTGTATTTTTCATTTTTTCAGGACATTTTACCATAGACTAAACGCCTTAGGCATAGAATTTCTTCAGATGGAGAATGTTGATTGGTTCTCAAAGCTATTCTCCTTCATTCATTGAGAGTTGATATGCACTGGGGCCAAAAGTAGCAGTGATTACAAAGGGACCCAACCAGTTGGGTTCAAACTTCACCTTGTGCTCCCTGTGTGATTGATTTTTAGGATTCTCTCTCAAGACTAGATCACCAACTTGAAATTCTCTATGCCTGACTTGTTGTAACCTCTAGACATTCTCTTCTGATATACTCTGAGATGATCATACACTGCTTGTCTGCGCTCATCTAGTAGTTCAAATTCTTGCAACCTAGACACTCTGTAGTCATCATTAGTTACTAGACCATGCATTATGATTCTTAGTGATGAGATTTCAACCTCAATGGGCAATACCAGTTCAGACCCATAAACTAAAGCAAAAGGTGTAGCCCCAATAGGCATTCTGATACTTGTTCTATAGGCCTAGAGAGCTGGATTGATCATGAGATGCCAGTCTCTTCCTATTTTATTAACTGTTTAGAGCAAGATTTTCAAAAAATTCTTATTAGAAGCCTCTTCTTGCCCATTCCCTTGAGGATAGTAGATAGATGACCAATGTTGTGTAATCTTGAATTTAGCACATAAATCATCTAAGTCTTTATTCTTGAATTGTCCACCATTATCTATGATTATGGATTGAGGTATCCCATATCTGCACATGATATAGTTCAATATGAACATAGATAATTGTTTTCCAGTTGCTTGTGTCAAAGGGACTGCTTCTACCCATTTTGTAAAATAATCTGTAGCTATGATTATATGGGTATGTCCATTAGAAGAATGAGGATGTATAGCCCCTATAAGATCAAATGCCCATTGGTGAAAAGGCCATTATGTAGTTAAGGGAATTAGATCTCTCCCTGGAGCATGAATTAAGTTGCCATACACTTGGCACTTTTGACAGTTCTTAGCAAACTTGATAGACTCTTTCTCCATTTCAAGCCAATAGTACCCAGCCCTAATAAGTTTTTGAGCTAGTGTTAAACTGTTCAAGTGTGACCCACAAATACCATCATGAACTTCCTCTAATGGACGTTGAGACTCTTCCCGTTCTAAACATCTAAGTAGTGTACCATCTAAAACTCATTTGTATAGATCATGACCAATGATGACATATCGGGAGGCATTATGAATAAGGTATCTCTTTTCATGGTGGTTGAAGGTATCAAGAATGATTTGGTCTTGGAGATAGGAAAATAGGTTTTTGTATCTGGATGAATCATGACCAACAATAGTGCAGATCATGTGGGTTTCAGGGGAATCATATGCAAGATAAGATAGTGCTTCCACTAGGAACTCATAGCGTAGCTCATGTTCAAGCTACTGTAATAAAGTAGATAGTGTTTCCATTGCATTGGCAACCTTATTCTCCATTCTAGGTATTTGCTCAAATGTGATAGATATGAAATACTTCTTAAGATCATCTACCATTCTCTTGTAAGGAATGAGCTCCATGAATGTGTAGCTCTATCACTCTCCACTCAATTGCTAGTTTCATGCCATTCAAGAGGGCTTCATATTCTACAATATTGTTTGTGCAAGGGAACTTTAATCTGAATATTTTTGGAATTGAGTATCCTCAAGGAGTTATGAACAATATGCCTGCTCCTGATCCATTCTATGTATAGGAGCCATCAAAGAATAACTGCCATTCTCTAGAAGAAAGAGTCATGATAGAGGAATCCAAAAATTCCATTTGCATTGGTGTATCATCAATCATAGGTGCATCTGCTAATTGATCAGCAATAACCTATCCTTTGATAGCTTTTCTTTCCACATATTCAATGTCAAATTCACTTAAGAGCATGACCCATTTAGCTAATCTACCTATGAGGTCAGCTTTGCTTAGTAGGTACTTGAGTGGATCAATCTTAGCTACCAATTGCGTGGTATGAGCTAACATGCAGTGTCTCAATTTTTGTCATGCAAAGATCATAGCTAGACAAGCTTTCTCAATCATTGAATAGTTCTTCTCATATGCAACCAATGTTCTACTGATATAGTATATAGCTCTTTCCTTTTCATTCTCATCATGTTGTGCTAGCAATGCCCCCAGTGATGTATCTTTAGCAGAGACATATAAGATCAAAGGCTTCCCTGGAATGGAAGGCATCAAGATAGGAGGATTTGATAGATACTTCTTGATATGATTAAATTTGTTCTCGCATTCTTCATTCCATGCAAAGGTCACACCTTTATGTAATGTTTTTGTAAAAGGCTGTGATATGTCTGCTAGCTGTGATATGAATCTTCTAATAGATTGAACTCTTCCTTGCAATGTCCTCATTTGACTAATATTCTTTGCAGGTTGCATTTCCATGATAGCCTTCACTTTAGCTAGATCAACTTCAATGCCCTTCTTTGAAACTATGTATCCTAAGAGCCTTCCAGGAGTGACACCAAAAGCACATTTCTTAGGATTTAGTCTGAGACTAAATTTTTCCATTTTGTCTAGTATCTTTCTCAAGTCATCTAGATGCTCAGCTCTAATCATAGATTTTGCTAAAGTATCATCAACATAATCCTCTATAGTCCTATGCATCATGTCATGAAAAATAGAAGTCATAGCTCTTTGATATGTAGCACCAGCACTTTTAAGCCCAAATGGCATGACATTCCAACAGAAGGTGCCCAATGCACATGTGAAAGCAGTTTTCTCTTGATCCCCTAGAGCAATTTTTATTTGATTATATCTAGAAAAACCATCCATTAAAGAATACATCTCAAAGCCCACAGTCATGTCCACTATCATATCAATGTTAGGTAATGGAAAATCATTCTTAGGGTATGCTCTGTTTACATCTCTAAAGTCTGTACATACTCTGATCGATTTATCTGGTTTTGAAACAGGTACAATATTAGAGATCCACTCTACATAGTCAATAACTTGGATGAATCTGGCTTTCAGGAGCTTCTCTAATTAAGCTTTTACCAAGAGTACAACATGAGGATGCATCTTTCTCAATTTTCGCTTGATAGGTTTGACATTTGGAGCTATAGATAAATGATGCATTATAAGATTAAGATCCAACCCTAGCATATCTCAATATTTCCATGCAAAGTTGATCTTCTTCTCTATTAGGAATGCTATAAATTTTTGCTCTCTTCTTCTGATAAAGATTGTGCTACATGGATCAATTGTGGTTCCTCTGTTGTTCTCAAATTGATAGATTGAGTGGGCTCAATTAGAACTAGAGATATGTCCTATAAAGGACTCAGAAGGACATCAAATATCTCATCCTTAGGCACCTTAGAGAGGTTTTCACCTTCGGATACATCTTTTATTTTTACTTTTATAGGTTCTGAGACTGCCACAAAGTGGTTTTCACCCTCAGAACTCCTTTTCTTTTTTATTCTTATTCTTATTCTTCTGACTAAGATATTTGATGTCTGACTCCATCACGCTAACGCTTAGTTCACTAATGGAAGTACTTATAGGCTCAACTGCATTGAGGTAGCAAGCAAGGGCATAGTCATTTGGGAAGGTATAAATACCATGGCTTAGATTTGTGGAGGTTTGATCAATAAGGTCTGGATATTGGATAGTCAAAGTGGGGAAAGATTGGGAGATAGTGTTTACAGATATGGATTTTTCATCATTGGTCCTAACCCAACGCTCAAGTTCAAAGGTGATACTACAACTTAAGACATTCAATTCATGAATAGGCTCAATGTCATCGTGGGAGTCCAATTCAGCCATAGGTGGATCAAACTCGATAGGTTCGTCATCTCGTTCTAGACTTACATTGGGTTCAGGTGCATATTGGTGAATAACATCAACATGTTTCTCTGTAATAAGCTCATCTTCTTCTGGAATGGCTCCCCATTCATAGTCATTAGATTCTTCATCTATGCCTCTAGGAAATCTAAGAACATGAGTAAAGTCAGGATGAATACCCCAAGAAGGGTTACCCTCAGATTCTGATTTGAATTCATACTCATGAGAATCTATCTCAGAATAACTACCACCTTCCTCTTCTTGATTATTTTTGAGATTAGCTAGTTCTTGTGTTGCAACTATCTCTTGATTGATAGTAGGTTCTTGTGTTTCTACTACATTAATTCTTTTGATTGGATCATCTTTATCATCAAGAAGGTCTTTGATCTCTTTAGGCAATTTTTCAAAGGGGATGAGTTCTGAGCTATCTGAATCACTATCTGATGGTCATGTTTCTTCTTTCTTAAGAAGAGGTTCTCTTGATGCGATCTTCTCTATGACATGAGAATTATTACCTTTGAGGTAGAAGGGTTTCTGTTTAAATCCTAAGCCAGCTTTGTCTTTATTTTCTCTACCAGTATGTGGGATAGGTACCTCAAGACCTTGTCCTCTGACTCCTAGAGGTCCTTTACCTGGATATCCCATCTTAACTATCAGTTTATCTCTTGGGCCATATGACTTAGAAGGATCTTTTGGTACTGCTGAGTTACTAGTTTGAATATTATGGGATTCAGATTCATCTTTGTATAGCCATGCAAGCACAGCTTCATCCTCTTCAAATTCTTGCTTGGAGACTTGTTCTACTACAAAATTCTTTTTATATGCCTCAAGAGGTTCTTTAGAATCTGGTTTGGATTGTTTCAAAGATTGGCCATAAGACTTAGGTGAGATAGGGAAAGATGTCAAAGATAAGACTGGCTCCATAGTATATTCTCCCATACTATTTTCTTTGATATTAACCTCTTTTGCAAGATCTTCCATTTTAGATGTTGATGCTTCTTTAGTTGGTTCTGTTGGTACCCTCAAATTTTTGAGGAATGGGACACATTAGCATGCATCGGTATCTTGTTTTGTTTTCAGGATGCATGTGGGAACCAGGTGTTTTCTAGGTAGTTTCATGAAAATTCATTGGTCCATTGCCTTTCATATGTTTCAGTGGTTTATTTTGTGTCCTTGGGCTACATTTTGAAATGGGTTTTGATCAGTTTGTTTCTAGGAAGTCTTGAATGTAGAAATTGTAGTGTGAAGGTCACTGGGATGGGGTACTTTGTCAGCTTGTAATTTGCACCCTGGAGAGCATCATGAAAATATGAGCATGGGGTCTTGTTCCACATGTTCCATACTACTTATGTTTCTGGTTTCAAGTCCCTGTGATTAGTTTTAACCCCGTTTATTCATCCCCTTCCGAAGGAGTTTTCTAGAATATGCACTTCGCTGTTTTCCCAGTTTTGCTGGGAGCCTTGTTTGTGATCCTATATTTTGCACCTATTGGATTGGTAGAAATATTTTAATCATTTCCCTGCATTATAGACAAGTTTTAATTTGTCCCTATCAGTTTGCAGCTCATGCCGAATCCATTGGATGAGTTTCCCAATGTGATTCCATTTGCAGTTTCTGTTGTTTGCAAAGATTGTGAAGTGCACCAGTTTGTCGGAGGTCAACTTTACCAGGAAATAACTTTTACTCGGTATTACCTATCAATGAAATTATTTTTGCATTTCATTATAGACATAGGGTTCTTTCTCCAGTTTTAGTTAGGGCTTTCTGCCAATCCAATTGGTATGTTTTCAAAGTCAATTCCAGATGCAACTTTTCATAGTTCTGTGCATGTTCTAAGTCTATCTTTGCAAGTACTAGTTTTCACAGGGCTATATCTTTTGCCCAGTTTACTCCCGGATCAGGATGATGATTGAATCATGATGTTTGCATCTCAGTGTACTTATGTGCCATTTTGTGGCTTCCCAGGGATTCATTTGGTATTTTTGCCAAGGTGATTTCAAATGTAGTTTATTACTTGTAACAGTGGTTTACAAAAGGCAGAATTAAAGGACCAACTTAAAGGATTAATATCTCTCACCTCAGGTACAGTCAAGGGATGTCATTTTTCAGGGTGATTCTTTGTATCTCAAGGTTTATGTCAGTCACACAGTGAGATTTGTTGAGGTGATTTTGTTAGTTTTTGAAGCTGCTTTCATGGGCCAATTGATGTTATTTGTCAGTTTTACAAAGATGTGAAAATGGTTATGTGGTCATTTTTACGATTGCACTATGGTTTGTTTTCATCAAGAGATTTCCCATTGGATAGGCTGAGGTAGAGGCAACAATCAAATATATCTGTCATTGTGAAGGAGAAGAAGCAATCCTTGTGTTTTGACAAGATGATTTGCAACTTCAGTATAAAGATGAGGAGAAAATCCACCATAAAATAATCCAGATATGTTTTATGTTGTAACCTTTGCACAGTTTGATGCCCACAATAGATCAACATGATACATTTCAATGAGTTCCCTCGGGTAAGAGAAAGATAATGATGGCCACAATTGTTGCAGATACCAGCATTACTATTGATGATGTTGTGTTTGTTGTTGATTGTGAAGAAGAAAAAGAAACCAATTGTGATGTCGTAAAAAAACTATCCTCTTTTCTTCTTTATGGATTTCAAAAGACTATGCTCACTTGGAATGGAATTTGGATGGTCTGCTGGAGAAGGTGTGGGAGTATTTGGATCTAACTCAAATATATACAAAGCCTAAGGGGCTCAACCCTAATTATGAAGATCCTGTCATTCTTTCATCAAACAAGCGGACTGTTGAAGACTTCTGTAGCCGCATTCATAAGGATATGATAAAATAGTTTAAGTATGTGTTGGTATGGGGTTCTAGTGCAAAGCACAAACCATAAGCAGTGTAAGAAGGTGACTGCCATTGATGAAAAGGAGATTCACCTTCAATAGGCAGGGGCCAACATACAAATTTGAATGCAATGCCGACACTCACAAATAAAACAATGCATCGAAGGGGCTAGTCAATCCTAACAGTGCCCTACGCAAACATTAGAAGGCTGCTGATGTGTTGAATAGAGTGCCAATGACTTGCGTAGTTAAGTGAAAAAGGAACCAGGGCTGGCATCGCAGAATTGAAGGGGCTGCGTAATATTCTAAAAGGAGGTGTGTTTGTGTAAGACTCACGCATATCAAAGGGGCGGCCTCACACATTAGAATAAGATGCCAATCAAAATAGAGGCTTGTCTTGCACAAGACACAGAATGGAGGTGCCAGCAATAGCAAATGCATCACACGAGGGATGCCCTTTTGCAAACTGATCCACGTAAGTGCAATGTGGAGGTTTTATGCGTAGGATGTGCAGGGCAATTGATGTAAATATGGTGAGGCATGTTTTTGAGAATGTCAGCTACCTCTTGCTTGTGCGTAGGCCCCCTTGTGTGGTGATGTGATTGCAGTACGATAGGAGGTCTCCAAAGGTTTTTCCCCTCACGTACTAAGCAGGGCATCGTGAAAGGAATGATAAAACATGCACAAGTTTAAAAGGCCTAGGAAACATTTATCCCACATGCTTCGGGTAAGTGCTTCCTATAGTGCTTATATACGCAGACACTCCAAAGTAACGTAAAGTAAGAAGCCAAGGGCTCTTGGTGGGCCAGCTCGGTTAGAGGTATGTGTGCGTGGTGGGCCTACATATTTTGGGCAAAGTGCTGGAGAAAGCATTTAAAAACTATGAAATGAATAATCCCACATTGGTGCTAAAGCAGGTATATAAGATGTTTAAATGCAAACACACAAACAAATGAAATAGATTGAAGTGGAGGAGGTTATGCCCACGCATGTGCCTTGCCACCCACCCCAGTTTTTTTGCCCACACCCAAGAAGAAACAAATTTTGTAGGTGGACATGTGTCCAATGTTCGCTAGGTTGCTTGATAAAGTTGGTGGTATGGAGATGACCGCGTGACTTAGAGAGCGGTTAGTTAATCGCCAGTCGCTGAGTTGCTAGATATCTGGGCAGCTAGCACTAACATTCTGCAATTCAGTGAAGCCCTCAGTCACCAATTTGCCAATAGTAACTGCAGTCAAAGATTTGATTCAGTGATTAAGAGAACATATGTGGTCGCTAGTTCGCCAGGTAAGGTGGTCAGCCCTGAGGTTTGTTCCAGCACCCAGTGAGATGCTGACAAGTGGCATTTTCTGGAAGATGATTAAAATGCCAAGATTATAAAAGAATTTGATAAATTGATATAGTTCAGACATTAGGCTGATTATTCAAAAATTTAAATGTCATAGCCTGTGCACGAAAAATGGCTGCCCGAGGCATCATTTTTGGGCCAAATATCAAGTATTATATAGCACCGGAAAGGTCTTGACAAGAGGATTCCATTTTTGGGATCAATTTCAATGTAGGTGGTTACTGGTTTGAGTTATTTCTAGATTAAATATAATGTGGCCAAGGGAATATTTTATGAGATATCTAATTTGTTATGTCTGGTGACTCATGTTTTCAGTTTAGCTCATGTGAACATGTGTTTTCAAGGGGATAGAGTAGATCAGGTTTGTTGTTCCAGACTTCATGACTCATTCAGTGAGTAGTTTAGAATTTGACAAGTGTCGAGTTGTGATGCTTTCTAGTGTTTCCCCCTTCTCTTTTTATTCTCCATTCTTTTTAGTTTGTAAAGGTTCCAACCTTTTTGCATGAGCTTGGCTCTGCAAGTGTTTGAGTTCCATTAATGCAATTTCTGGTTTAAGTTTAGTGTCTACTTTTTATGAGTTAGCTGTTATCTTAATGTATTGACATTTTGAAGTTTAATGAAAATACATTGAAGCCCTTTCTAGTGTTTGTTGATGTCTCTATGTGTTATTTTAGATTTTTTGTGTGTCAAATTTGTAAGGCAAGTTCAACATACTAATTTGTAAGGCAAATTGTGAGGGTATCACTAAGCTTCTTTCAAGGAGAGTGTTAGTCTTAGTGGTGTTTTCTGAGAAATAAAAATGGCATATGGATTTGATGTCCAAGTGTGAGAAAGAGATAGTGGTTTACAAGGCATTCCATTTGGTCTTACTTGTATTTGATTTGAAGATCTCTCTGGATGTGTGTTTGTTTGACTCCTAACCCAATGAACTAGGCACTGGTCTTTCCCAGCATTGCAACCAAATCTTTAAATCAATCAACCATTTCCCTTTCTATTCTTGGGTACTTTGACTGTTAAATCTAGCATGACGACCTGGAAACCGTCCAATGATTCACTTGAAAGGGTGAATCTAGTTGTAGGATATTAATATCCTACTGATCCATTTTATGTTTTCTCGTGTTGTGAGGAAGGAATAGTTTGCAGGTATTGTGAGCAGATATCTTGAGGTACACCCACCTGGGTCTATGGAGCTTGAAGTGCAGAAGGCATTTGAAGCCTTGTCAAAGTTGGGTTTTCTCTTGTTGAGTCAGTTTGTGAGTTGTGAAAGAATGTATGTCAGGACCAACAGGTTCAATGGAAGATTCTTTGTTATTAGGCACAAGCTTATTTGCACTTTCCTTTAATGTATTGCAAGTGGTGGATATGTCTGCTAGAATAGTGACTTCTACTCCTTCATAAGGAAATTTCAAGCATTGGTGAAATGTAGAAGGAATGGCCTTCGTCTCATGTATCCATGGTCTCCCTAGAAGAATGTTGTAAGCCAAAGGTACATCAAGAACTTGACATATAGTATCTCTGATAACTTGACCTGCTCTGATAGGTAAGACAATGGTGTACCTAATCTGTAGACACAACACTTCAGTAAAACATTAGAGGTTAGTTGAAATTGAAATCATGCAATAAATGAGAAACTAAACTAACCAAGTGATTTACCGCCTTCTAGTAGAGGTGAGTATTTATTTTTAGATTATACCGAGATCAATGACCTTGATGACACCTAAACAAAGGATTTGAATGCAAAATCTAGATATGGAATGAATGCAATTAATCTATTTTTTTTTGCTTTTCTATGCAATAATATGATAATGAAACTTGATATGAATCTATGCTAATATGAAAATTGATATGCTAAAATGATCTAACAATAATATTCTAAATGATATAGATACTATGCAAAAACAATGAAAATCTCACAACAACTTGAATTCTCATGATATTCTTCAGTCTCCATTTCGACAGTGTGAGTGTGCAATTCGTGGATGGATGGATCTCAAATGAAGAGCTAAAGCCTTAACTTATAGAAATCTAAGGCTTTGGAGGTGCATGAAAGAAAGTCATAAATCACTCAAATAACTCAAGTTGATTTTTTAAGTTATTTTTAAACAAAAGATAATTAACTCACAAAAATATGCAAAAGCAGAGTTTAACTCAAAATAGAGTTTAGATTTAATTGATAATTGATAGTTGTCTGCTTTTCTGATTGTGCATGTTTTATTTATGAATTAAATAAATAATAAAGTGATTTATTTCCAACTTAACTGATTTTGAAAAATAAAACAATTGATTTATGGGTTAATGAATTATTTTTCAAACTTTTATTCAAAAACAATATTATTAAAAATTGACAACTTGTTTTAATTAATTAAATAAGAATTTAATCAATTATTCGTAGGATTTTAGATTTATTGTCAAAATTAAATAATACAATTTAGGAATAATTGAATTAACTTCAATTAAACAATTAAGTGGCAGAATTAAATATAATTAATTAAATATTGAGAATATTCAATTAATCAAACTTTAGGATAAATAGGATTTATTGCCAAATAATCATTAAATCAAAGATAATTAAGATAATTAGGAATATTACTAGGAATATTCTCCGAAGTAGAATTTATGATAATCAATTAGGATTCGATGATGTTCAGATGTGCCTTAGATTAGGACTTTGATGTGACTTTCGTTCAATTTGATGATTTAGGAGGTTAATGAACCTATAGCCCATTTTTGGGTATTACATCTATCATTTGAGAAATGGTTAGGATAGGAGAGCTCTTGTGTTCATTGTAAATGTGTGACACATTTTCAATTATACTTTTTATTGTTGAGTAAATAGAATGATCTATGTATCCTCGTTCATATTGTAACTTATTCGTTATAGAGAAGTTGGTTATTTGGATGCTAGAGTCAACATTGAGGTGGGAAGGAAAGTGGTAACTAAGTTGTTCTAATACTCATGGTTATGATCATTTGGTCCTTTCAATCTACAATGTGAATATGCAAAGTTTCTATTTTGTTTTTTTTGTTTCTACATTTGGTCCATCTAGGTCCATAAATGACTACAATATTACCTTTGAATAAAAATCCAACATAGTGCCTATATAGATCCAATATTGTGTTGGAATTCTGAGGAGAAGTCAAGCTACAAAAGTAAGGCAGAGAATAAATGAGATTTAACTCTCTCTCTCTCTCTCTCTCTCTCTCTCTCTCTCTCTCTCTCTCTCTATATATATATATATATATATATATAGACACACACACACACACACACACACACACACACACACACACACAAATATATATATATATATATATATATATATATATATATATATATATATATATATATATATATATATATATATATATATATATATATATATATATATATATATATATATATCACCTCTATATCAGTCTCTTTCTATGACCACCACTATGTCTTTCTCCCTCTCACCCTATTGCAAACATAACAAGAGTTTGTTG
The DNA here is from genome assembly GCA_027943335.1 of Chamaecyparis obtusa. NCBI lineage: Eukaryota > Viridiplantae > Streptophyta > Pinopsida > Cupressales > Cupressaceae > Chamaecyparis > Chamaecyparis obtusa. Next base: position 443,427 of record BSBK01000251.1, read on the forward strand.
GTAATAAAACTTTTCCATCTTCCTAATTTAAAGGTTTTTTTAATAGAAATGACTAGAGTCTTGTAAGTGGATGCATATTTGAGTTGAATCTATGACTTTTCTATTAAGAACTTTGTTGCACAAGCAACGTCATATTCTTAACGGTCTATCAATTGACCTCATGTATTGCAGAAATCTATGAAAAAATAAACTATTTTTTTCCTTAACTGACTTTCCGCATTTCTTCCACATACAAATTGCACACCAAGGTCAAATTGCTAATAAATAATAATAACATATAATTAAAAATAAATAATATTAAAACCACACCCCAAGAAAACTAAAATTAAACAATGATCTCTTAAAATAAGAACTAATTAAATATACATCAATTGCTTTTTCTATATATTTTTAGCGAGTACTTCTAACAAATTAGGCATGCCACAGACAAACGCATGTACTGTCTTCCCTTCATTGCATAGAACTGACATGAATTTGAAAGAGATCATTATACAAATACTATGAACTAATGAAAAAGTAATACTGATTAAAAGAATATTTGTTTTGCAATAATGTTTTGAACACATTCCCTTCTGAGTTTTGGACAAACATGGTCGTCACCCAGTTAGAATGGAATGCAACATATTCGCCTTGAGCGTCTTCTACAAATCTAATCTACTTCATACAATCAATTTAGTATTGTAAAAAATCTGTCGTTTTTCTCTGTAATCTTGTGACATATATGAATGAGGTGTGCTAATGACCGCCTCCTGGACTAGGACTCGATCCAAGAATCCTTTCCTTCAATCCTCCTCTGGAAACCTGCATGTGACCCACCGCTGGGCTGGATTCTGATGTCGACAGCCCCTGCACTTTCAGCCCAACAGACTCATGCTCTGCATCGCCCCCGGTTCGACTCTCCCTAACTCGGAACTCCAAGAGATTGGCCTCCTCTTTTGTAACATCGTTTCTAGAGGCCTTTATATCTGCTGCTTCTTCGAATGCCAGTTCAGATTCCGAATTTTGTGGTTGGGCGACATACAATTCTTTATTCTCTGGCATTAATCTGGCAGCGCTACATGCATTCAACCCAACAAGAAGCAAACAGAAGAGATGTACCCACATTTTCATCATATTACTACTCCACAAGGTGATAAGGGAAAGATCGAAAGCTTTGATAAAGAGGAAGGAGCAAGCTATATCGAAGTAAAAAGATCTGGATCACTCCTTTTTTATTCTCTCTTTTCCACAGGAAGTGAGTTTTTAATGAACTGATGAACTTCGTGCGCTATTTAATACTGTCCAGAGCAGGAGAGGTGAGTGGGTTATTAGATCTCAATTGGATTTTCTTGGAAGTTGCTTGTAGAGTGCATCGATTTGTATTCAAACACGGAAAATCAAGGCTTGGACTTCAGAGACAACCTCACTGCTCACGTTTGTACAGCAGCATGTGACAGAATTGGTTCAATTGCTCATCGTCATAGATTTGTATTTTCTTCGTGGTATTATCTAACAATTACTTCTCCACTTCTCCTTCCTATCAAGCTGTATACGACTTTTGTGACCTCTGACTCTTTGAAATATTGTGTTCAATTCCTTGGGGAGGAAGTCTTGGGTAAACAGGAATGAAACTTCCCGTGATATGTGGACGATATTATTGATGGTCCCAAAAATTGAACTGTAATACTATTCGTGGTCCAAAAAGACAGCCCTGCCCTAATGTAATCTTACGAATTTCTCCAAAGTTAGATTGACTTTCAAAACCCACTTTCTGGTATTGTCCTAATTCCATGAACATGGTCCTTTTTCTATCGTTCAAGCTTCAACGGTAAAACTTTGACCGACAACTCTAGTTATCAGTAAAAAGGTGATGCTGTCATTTTGAATGAATTGTTCTATTCTACGCCATTTGGTCCTTGCTTTCAATTCTTTTAAAAGAATAAGCTTTCTTTTGTAAATTTGTGTATGGTTCTTTTTTAGATCATCTATTTTAATGGTCAAAAGTAAAAACAAATTTGTCATTATAAGTAGGAAAATTCTATATCACTTTTTTTTTTGGGCAACGATGACATGCAAAATTTCTAGCGGCTATTTGACCATTGAATAATGTAATGTTTTAAGTTGAACACACTTGCATCTATATTTTTTAACATAATTTACTAATCATGTTGTATGAAATAAATGAGATAATTCAAACTTTGAATGCATTAGCATACTACATTCTCGTACTAGATAGTGAAGTGTTAGCTAGTGTTAGTGCTAGACCTACTACAATAGACATTGACAAGATTACATCCTTTTTAATTGTTCATAATTAATTGATATTTATTGAATACATGTCTTGGAAGTCTTATAGACATAGAGTCATTCTCTTTTAATGACATACTTTATTTTATACATTACAATGTACTTCATGACGTTCACTCTTTTATATCTAATGTCAGCTCTATGGACAACAATCCATGTTGACTTACACTCATAGAGCCCCAACAATTTTCTTATGATACTCATAAGGGTATGATTCTCAATGAATGACTTGTCGACTATCTAGACAAGAATCAATATCGAGTTCATCAAATCCCTTACCTATCTTCAAAAAAATAAATTCACAATTTATATTCATTTTTCAAATTTGTCAGCATAAATACATAAAAATAAATAAATAAATGTGGATAATTAAAAACATCATCTCAAATTGAGAAAATATTTTTAGATGAATGATAATCCTCCAACCTATGATCCCAACCAACATTTGATGTGACTCTATTATAATTTATCCTTTTGATGTCTTAGATGAGTCTTTAGAGGCCTTGATAGATGTTGTGAAAATAGCCACTAATCAAATCTCTTAACTATCTTAAAAAAATTCACAATATATGCATTATTCAAATTCAACATTAAAAAAAAGTATAAAAGAAAGAAAAACACATGCTTTTCATGCAAAACATCATCTCCAACTAAGAATCTATCATACGATAATGGACAATCCTTTACCCTTTGATGCCACCAACGTCCAATGTGATTGTATTACACTTTGTCCTTTTGATGTCTTAAATGTTTTTTTTTTAGGCTACATGAGGTGTTACAATGATAGCCCCAATTACTATAATTTGAAAGCCACTACTAATGAGCTTATTTTCAATGTAATGACCCCCGATATAGCCAAAGAGCAATAAAACTTCTAATGTACAACTACTATAGAGACCATTAATAAATTTGTAACATATGGGATTAATTGAACCAAACCTCCTATCACATAAGATATGCATATAGTAAATACAATTTGCAGTCCACTCTTTAAATCTAGCTTTTCCAAACCCATTTTTTGAATCTCATCACAAATTCACTCTCTCAAATTTTGATAGTAAGAAATTGATTTCTTGATTGACACATCTTAAGAAATCCATATATTAATAGTCACTATTAAAATCAACAATTCCATGTATTAAGTTCTAATCAATCCATAGATGAATGATTTTCATATCATTCTTATCTCTATAAAACAAAATCAGTTTCTTTATCTTATTTCACCTATGAATTGTCAAATAAATTGTTAACCACTTAACAATAAGATAATTTTCCTTTAAAAAATTCTTAGCAAAGAAACATCTCATATAATGAGGGACAAATGTGGAATGTTTACCTATCAATATTGTAATATAATCTCAAAATGTGAGATTAATCATAGGTAATTTAATAGAATGGGTAAAAGTACAAACCCGTGTCACACTTTTATAAAGAAAAAGGTCAACAACACATAATCTGTTCAAGTTTAATGAGAAAAATGTGGCATTTGTGTTTAGAATTTGAAGATGATGTAAACTGATGAAATGTGTAAAATTGGATAAAGTTTATGCTTATAATATTTAAAAAACAATTTGAACAAGAATTGACACAGTTTTTAAATTTTTTAAGTCCATTTTTTAGTTGCTAAAAATCTGGGGTCTAGTTCCCGCCAAACAAGTATATACAAATAATCTTTTTTTCCTCTAATTTCAAAATATGTTATAGATGACATGTATAGCTAGTGCAGAAAAGAAGAAAGATTCATTTTTTATGTATATTCTCTGATATAACTACTCAAATTTGAACTTATCCAAAATCAACCATTTTCATCTCCCATCAAATTTCCCCTATCAAATCTACACCATTTAGAAAAAAATTACATATACTTGAAGAGCACTCTCTCCTCTAGTGCTAAATATAAATTTTAAATTTTTTTGATATGTTCTACTATATTTTTCTTTATTTGAAGCAGCATTTTTGAATGTTAAAATACCTACTTGCAGTATTTTGAAATTATAATATATTAGATCTAATCAAAATACTATAAAAATTATATGAAAAATAATCTTGACTCTGAGCTCTACAAAGGGGAAAATTAATATTTTTTAAAGAATATCATTAAAAAGAGTAGGAGTTATTGAAACATTACTTTTCTAAAATAATTTTATTTCTTTAGTAATTGTACTGAAATTGGTATAAAATTTTCATTTAATAGATATTTCCCATTGGAAAAGTTGAAGCGCTTATCTAATGAATCTAGCTAGACCATATGTTTGAAAAAAAAAATTATTTTAGTTAGAAACACTCAAATTCAGCTGCGCTGATAAGTTAGCCTCATAATACTAGTGGTATTTATCTTCATAAATGTAAAATATAAAATCTCAAAATGTAAAATTAATCACAAGTATGCATATTCATAATACTAGTGGTAGAGCTTCATGTTATAATGTGAAACTACTTATATAATTGCAATCTTCTATTCACATAGTTTTTGAATGTTGGAATGTATCTAATCCAAGAATGTTTCCATATTGTATTTATGGTCTCAAACATACTTTGATATCTCTAAGAAAAATATTAAAATAATAATAAAAATTTGAATTAGAATTTCTATATCAGTAACAACATTCAATCCTCTACAAAAAGCTCATGGATATGAGATAAGGTTGGCCATTGACCACCTTGGATTCCTCCTTCAAATCACATCATCCAAAATAAATTATTAAGGAAAAATAGGACATGATGGAGACACTGGGTAGGACTGTGTAGACTAGGACCTATTGTGTGGACTAGGAGGTCTATTTGCTGCAAGGGGGCATTTGGATGAGTTTGGTGTTGGGGTTGTGTGTGCTTCTATTTCTGTGGGTGTGTAAGAGTCTAGTGAGGTTGTGTTTAGTAGAAGGGTGTTGTTTATTGGCCAATATTTTTACCTCTTGGTGTTGGGATTAAGGTGTCTCAACCTAAGAACTCTAACATGTTGAATTTTTTGATTTCTCGATTTATCTTAAAATATTAACTTCCTAAGTTTCCATTCACTTTGTGGGTCCTCTTGGTGAGGTTGCATCCTACATGGCAAGTGATAAAATGGCATATTTTTTATTTTCTAGGAATTTGGCACCTACTTGGAATATGATATGTTTTGGAAAGATATTGTAATATATTTCCATTTGGTGTGGAAATTGATTTGATAATCTCCTATGTTGACTAAAGAGTCTTGGTTGGAAATTTCTATTGTGCATTGGAGTTGTATTTTAGAAATTGGCATTTATTATGGATTTTACTTTTGACAAGTGGTGTCACGTAAGGAAGGTACCTATTCTTGGTCATGGTAACTTCTCTATTGTACTTGTGTTGTGTTTGGAAAGATGACCATTATGGATGACATAGGTGTTGTTGCCTAGGAAGTTACTATGAGAAACATGTCATGTAATTAACAAGCTTATTACATTATGACACAACTTACCTCTTATGTGTAGAAGATTGTTTTGGAAACCATGGGAAACTGCCTCTTGTATTGAGTTCTATATATGTTGGTTCCTTTGCTGATTTACAAGTGTGTGTAAGAGAGAGAAGAGGAGTTCAATTCATAGGGTTATGTTGTTAGATATTCTCTAGGATGGAACAAGATGTAAATATCCATGTAAAGGCTTAGAGCCTAAAAACATATCGTAACGTGTTGCTAAATAATACATTAGCTCGATGTTCTAGAGTGTGGGTTTTTTACCTGAAAGGGTTTTCCCCATGATATATCTAAGTTTATTTATGTCTCATTCTTCTAGTTTCATGACTCTAGAGTATTAAATCTATATGCTATAATGCTTCTAAAATTTGTTAGATCTATAAACTACAATAACTTTCCTTTAAGGTTTTAATTGTGGGAAATAAGAATGTTTGTTTCCACTTTTATGGCATAGTAGTATGTACTTGTATGATTTTGTTGGAAGCTATTGAAGAAATTTTTAGATGTTGGATTTCTATACTAATCTCAAATGGCTTTCTAGGGATGGCCTCATTTCTCTTCAATTGGTATCAAAGCTTAGTTTTTTTATTTGCATGCTTCTTGCGTGAGAGGATTCATGGTGTTTCAGGTTCTGGGTATTTCTTCTATAAAAAAAATTTAGCTTGGAAAGCTAGAAGGAATTTATTTTTTAGGAATTGACAATGATTAATCCTTTGATGACTGGAAGTCTTGTAGTTGATTTAAGTTATTTAGGAGAAAATAGACATCTTCTGAAGGATGGTGATGACAGAGAAAATGGAGTTGGTCATGTTGAAATGGCATTGATCTAGAGCTCTTGTTTGATAGTGGAATAATTCCTAATGCATGGGTATTGGAAGATGTTTCTTTTATGGCATTCATCTCTCTTGGATGTATATACTAGTGGTGGTTGTGGAGTTGGTGTACAAGTGGACTAGAGTTCCTGTACTTCTTTTTCCCCTTGGATGATTTTACTTGAATGAATTGGATTTGTGTTCTTTGGATTTGAAGGGTTTATAGGTTTTCCTTAAAATTCTATGGTGATGTTCATCTATGACAATCCATTATTTTAGGTTTCGCTATTTAGTTTTTCATACTTTTGATTTTCTAGATGAAAAGTGGGTGTGGATGTACATGGGTGTTCTTGAACACATTGGTTTTGCATGGTTAGGAAAAGAAAATTAAAATTTTGTGAAGATCTACTAAAGAGATAATTTTAGACAATGGTTTCTTTAGGGTGTTACTAAATGAGGTAGTTATAGTTATGCATTTATGCTTTGTGCATGGCAAGAGGATGTGTGATTCTTTCTCTACATGGGGATGTTGGTACATGATCAGTCACTCAATATTTTTGTTGTGATGCTCTTTGGATTCCTAGACTAAGGTGCTCGATATGGACATAATTAGAAAATTGGATGTATGCTTGAGTCATGTTGTCTACATGATTGTCCACTTTGAGATCTCAATTTTTTAGGTCACTAATGTGATAATGGTTTTTGTGTTACATGTACTAGATCTACGAGTTATGCAGTTGTGTGGGCTGATCACCTATTCAGTTGTAGTGGGATAACTTAGATGTGGACTATCTATATCCACCAGATTTGATTCATCATTGATGCAAACTTATTATCTTTCCTTTTCTGTGGTCACTTGTGCATTGGTGTGGTTGATTTTGGAAGAGAGGATGGATGATAAGTGAGTACTTGGATAGTCTTTTATGTGGTCCTATAGCATGGTGTATTTTCTTAGTTTGTAAATATTTTTTTCACTTGGTGTGATGCATGGACCTAGATGAATTTTAGATTTGGGGGATGGTGTGTCATGTGCTTGGAGAGATCGATATCATGATTCAATGGGAGCTTTAGTAGTGACTTTATATTCATCACATGGTTATGGATGATCTTGTTTAGTGATACAAATGCTTTTGGAGGGATTCTTAGATCTTGTTATTGCAAAAGGGGGCTCCTTAAAATTTGAATGTACACTATTTGAGGATATGTAACATCTTAGAGACATGGAGGACTCTTAGAGTTTTTGGTTAAGGTTTTGGTGGTACTTGATAGGTAATGTTCTTTTAGAATATGTTTGTATTATGTCATGGTGTACTCTTGATTGCACATTAGAGTTTTGGCATAATAATTTTCTCTTGAGACCATGGTATGTTCACTTGGAGCATGTGATGTCTTAAGGAGGGGATGTTTAGATCATGATTTCATGATAGGTTCTTGATTTAACTGATTAGAGATTTGATAGTGGTATGGTGAGTTATCTTTATATTGGGTGCATTTGTCATATACTTGAGAAACTTCATGAGAGTGCAAAGATGTATTTGGGTCTTAGCATGGGTTGATTAGTTGGTTGCACTCATGGATACATAGATACTTAGGTGAGGCTAGAGTTATCTTGAGTAGAGAGATATGTTGTTGTAAAGGTTACCCTTTATGCTATTTTAGCAAAAACTATGAGGAGCCTAGACCTTTTTTGGATGTAAGTTCAATAGAGGCCTATGAGGAGATTGTTCTTAGATAAGTGATGATGACTTGCATAACTTGGAGGGGCATTCTCATTCCCCACTCTAGGTCTACTTGGCAATTTATCACTTGAGAGGTATTGCCCATTTTCTTTTAAATGATTTATGATTTTCATTCTTTTCCATGGATCTTGAGCTATGATCATATGGTTCTGGAGGATTCATTATGAGAGATGGATAGTAGAGTTTTCTCCTTGAGGTGTAGTTTCATTTATGATGATATTAAGAGATGGTAGTGGGCCAATTTTCTAAAATGCGAAATGGAGAAGCTTGATCTTCTTTGAGAAGCTTACATCCATGATGTAGATTCATGATATTATTATCTTTGATCTCTTGAGGTTGAACGGTTTTGGATTTTTTTGTGGATATTCTCATGGGGTTGTGAAGGAGATTATAATTGGCACAACCAACATTTAGAGGTGTTTGTGGAAGGATATGCTACATGCTTACGATTTACAGGTTCTCACTTTGGTCTTGGTTATCCTCTTGGATGTTCAAATTCCATTGACATTATTTTTCCAAATCTTAGATGGAAATATGGTGATCACTCTTTTTTGGTCATGTGTTATCACTCGCACTATATTTTTTTTGGAAATGACATGGTGATTCCTTTATCTCTTTCCTTTTTTAGATGTTGAGAATAGGGGAGATTTGTGGAGACTTCTTGAGAGAGATGTTTCTTGCAGTAGATGTTTTTACAAGAATTGCATATCTTTTTGGAGGTCCTTAGTACTACATGGTTACACTTTCTATATGTTATAATTAGTATACTCAATAAGCCTTTGATATTTTGGAGTCAACATAACCCAAGTAGTGAGATTTCTTTTATGTGTTTTGTCTTCATCGACTAGTTTGCACATGGAGCTTGAGGTTATAGTTTATGGATTGGTTCTTTTGGTGGAATGAGTTTGTTGATGTTGGATACCTTTGAGGTATGGGTTATTAAATGGGTTTTAATTTTATGTGGATTTTATTTTCAATCTTGTGGGTTTATCAGTTAGATTAGAGAAATCAATTTGGTTGTTGTTCAAGATAATATTTTATCTTGTTTTCTAGAGGATTACTTCACAATTGTGTTCGGATTTGAAGTTGATGTTGTTGATTCTTTTGTATAGCTCATGAGAACAATGGAGTGGTTATGGTATTCTATAACCTTTTTTATCAGTAGGATCATATTCTTGTGTTATTTGGACTGGTGTCTAGATGGAGCACGAGAGCATGTGTTGAGATTTGTAAGGTTTCATAGATGGTTGTGATGATATAGTTTCATCACTTTGACTCCTTATAAGTTGATTTTGTAGACTCTTGACAGGTATTAGACAAGTGGAAGATTGTTGGGATTAAGGTGTCTCAACCTTAGAGTCCTAATATGTTTAATTATTTGATTTATCAATTTATCTTAAAATATTAACTTCCTAATTCGTCATTCACTTTGTGGCATCTCTTGGTGGGCTGGCATCCTACATGGAAAGTGATGAGATGTCATATTTTTTATTTTCTAGGAAGTTGGCACCTACTTCAAAGTGTTGGCTCCTGAAATCACTGGATTTCTTCTTAGTGGTTACGGGATGTCAATTAACGGATTCAAAGCCTTTTCTCTAACTTGAATCCCTGCACTTTAGGTTAGAAACCAGGGCGGGTGTACCCAATAACTAAAAACTTGCAAATAGCTTATGACTACAGATTCTAACAATTAACAAATCTAAGTTAGGATTGAAAACTGAATGTGAAATAAATGAGCTATACTGAACTAACAAAATTGAAATCTAGGACCTAATGCTAATTAGGGTTAGAATGTTAGAAAATTAATGTAATAACTAATCAATGAAATACGAATTTGAAAACTTGTAAACTAAAACCTAAAGATTGATTGAAATGCTTTAGAATTGAAATGAGGGAAAAACCTAGAAACTAATACATGAAACAATCAAATATGTAAATACAATACTGAATATGAGATCAGTGCCTATAACATTGGGCATTAGAGTCCTGACAATCAAAATGGGTTAGGAGATAGAAATGAATTCCAAATTATCAATATAGACAACTTTATTGAATTTAACTCCGATGTTTATGGGCCTACCAATCACGCGATTTGGAAGAGTTTAACTAAAAACATATCCTAGGAGACCAATATTTTCATCAAATATACTGATAACAGAATTCAGATCGATCACATTAAAGGAACTCGAAAGAATTCATCCACACATAAATATCATCAAAATCACTAAATTATAGCATTGAAGAATTTAAACTTATCTCATTCTAGCAGCATTATAGTACTGATCAAATTTCATATACCAACCCTCCAGATTCGCCCATAAAAAATTTAGTCCATAATAGGTGTATATGCCATCACAAAATTGTTTGAAATGTTTTTGCCCATATGAATATTATTATTGTTGTCCAAAATATAATATCACCCCCCTATTTATAATTTTCTAATGCCTTTTTAATGAAAGGACATACCCTTTCATTAATAATTAAATAAATCCAAAACCACCCCTTACAAAAACCTAACTATTACATAATTAATTAATTTTCCACCTCCTCTCCTTTCATTTCCCACAACAAAATGCCCTACAAAACATGAAACACAAAACAACATGTTAGTCGGTAAATAAAACTAAAACACCATAGGTTAGGTAATACATTAATAAAACCAAAAACCTAATCTAAAACTACCAAAAAAGATTAGGCTAGAAAAATTAAAAACAAACAAATTCACGAAAACATTTAAAACTTCTAAAACTTAAAACACCTTTTAAAAGAAATATAAAAAGAACTAAAAACTAAAAAAACTAAACTATATAATAAAAAACATAAACATCTAGGGTTAGTAAAAAACATTAATAAAAACAAGAATCAAAACCTAGATTTTTAGGAAATGAAAAAAAATATTGCCGAACAAATTATTGACATACGAGGAAAAACTAAACATAAGGGAAGAGGGGAAAATATTTACCCCTAATTACCATAAGAAAAGGGGATAAAGGGAATGAGAAGAAAAATAGGAACAAGGAAGTAGGTTAGGGAAACATGGCTAGGGTAGATAGGTTAAAACATTAGGGAGAAGGATTGGGCGAGAGGTCATGAGTTCAACTCCCTCCGCCCGTCCTTTTGGTCAAGAAAGATAACATGCACTTTCAACATCATTAATAACATTTATTTTTGCATTTTTTAAAATAATACAATGAACATTTACAAAAATTTATATTTAATTCAGAAGATACTCCACACATTATGAAACATCTAACTAGCAAGATCATGAGTTCTTGAAAATCACAAAATGCAAACACATCAAATATATTAGGGGTTAGACATAAATAATGAAATATTTTTAAAAATTGAACCTTTGAAGCACATAAATCAAAATTTATTTGCTTCCCTGTCAAATCCATGAGGTTTTGGATCTGAAATTTTGCAGGTGCTAACAGTGGCTCTTGTTGGGGATGTGTGTCCATACCTGGCACAGCGAGAATCCAGACTTCTCTGGAGGAGCAGACCACTAAACATAAAGTATTAATGACATAAAATAATGATAAATAAATAAATACGATGTTAAAAGTATCAAATATGAAAACAATAAACTTACAGAGAAAATATAAACAAAAGACTTCATTTCTAAAAGAATACTTACCTGAGCAGGTAACCTTACCTCTGTCAAAAATTTTGTTTTCATTACATGATATTTTATACTTTCTCGAGATGCACTGAACATAATTTTCATGCCAATCTTCACAGTTCCACACGTAATAAATTTGTTCCCTATGTGGTACATTTTCTGACTGTATCCTCTAATTTTTCAAGTGTAAAGCTGTCATCTTCATGAATACTATTCACTGCCATTTTCTCATGTACGGGTAATTCATTCTGCAATATTTTGCCCTCATTATTGAAGACATTTGAAGAATTTTCAGAACCTTTCACAGGAATATTTCCTTCCTGAATTATTTCGTTCATTCGGAATTTATTTTCCATTTCATCAAAATGTATCGATTCACCTTCATAGTCTCAAGGGATTTCATTTACATCACATAATGGGTTCACATATGGTCCATATCCAGAAAATTCTTCTTCCTTTGAAAATTTATCAAAATCAACGTTACTCTCAAATGTAAATCCTATCGAAATATGATTATCATAGTAATGATCTATATATGAATCCATTACAAATTCATTCTCATCCACACTCTCTTCCCTAATGGATGCACCCAAACGTAAATGTCTAATTATCTTTGGTATGAAATTAGGGATAGCGTTATTATCTTCTTCACATGTCTGGTAGGTACTTTCTTTTTCATATGCATCTTGGGGAACCATATAAAGATCATCCTCCTTAGTGTAATTATCCTTCTTCTGCGCAAGATAATGCACATTACTATTATAATTACATGCGGGAGCATACTCTCCACAATAATTTCGCTCCATCGGTGCAAGTTTATGAACATTATTTTGCTGCACAAGCGCTTGAAGTGCATGGTACTCAGGCCATTGATGAGCTTTATTTGGCTGCATATTATTTACACCATGCTGCTGTTGAATATAACATGCTTGTTGATTATTATTTTCATCTTGTTCTTGCACAAATTCTGGATAATCAAGTTGTTGTTTATTCAAACTATTAACATCTCTCTTATTTGCATAACTGTGAACCCCATCGTCATTATCTTTATCTCGATAATACGTTTTATTGTCTTGCTCCGTATACCTTTGGCCTTGAGAAAACCAGTATGGCTGCTCATTTCCACACCACAACTCCATGCTGACTTGCTGGTCATGTTTTTTATTCTGAAAAATATAATCCGGACAATACATATTACCATTTTGCTGCTTGATTTGAGTGATTCGTGCAGAATTTTTCGGACATTGTTTTTCCTTATTCCGAAGCTCATTTTCATGCTTTTCTCTTATGCTGAGGTCCTGGTTACGTAAATAAATATTAGAATCTGTATTATTACAACTGGCATGAATGCATTTACCCTCCATTTGTGTGGAACAATAAGTATTATCTCACTGTTCATATAAATGATCATTAACACTTTTTTTATTTGTGTAAACGTGAATTCCATATTGATTGACCTACATTTTATTGTTTTGTGTGTGTTGCTCAGCATAATGCTGACTTTGCACCATATTACTTGGCTGCCCACACTTGCCTCTAGCCTGCTATTTATAAACCATGCCACTTTCATCTCCCTGTGCCAAATAATAAGCTTCCTTTTGCGAAAAGTGTTGATTGATATTTTGTTTTTTATAGCCAACATTATTAGTGCCTAAAAATTCTTCTGTTTGTGCAAGCTGAAAGTCACAAGGGTGATGTTCATAGTTTTCATGTGAGACCATATATTGCCGCAGCATTCGGTTTTTCCCATGTACATTATCACTTTGTTTATTACACCATTCCCCTTGCACAGTTTGAACGTCACTTCTTGCCCGCCCAAATGGATTAAAACTTCCCAAACTCCCTTGGATGGCTCGCCTGTGGTGTTGGTTTGGATTACACACACTATCATTTTGCTGTTTATTAGAACTATCATTGTAATCTTCTTCTTGTGCAACTTGTCTGGATAAATGGTTCTGACAATATATATTATTATTATTTCTGCATTGCTTGTTTTGAAAAGTCTCATTTATATAATCATTTTGCGCAGGTCTATGCGGCTGCTGGTTACAATCTCCTCCTTCACGCTGCTCGGATGCATTGTAATTATGCAAACCTCCTTGGTTGGCTCACGTGAGATGTTGCATGCTATTACCATTTTGGTAATACTCATCACGCAGGTTAAACTGGTGTGAACAATTATTCTCTTTTTGTATGGGCTGTTTTAAAACATCATTAGGCTGCAGATTCATTTGTACAATATTATACATGTCATGCGTATGAAAATGCTCACACTATGCCTTGTTTTCAGCATCATACCTAACCCTAACAGGCTGCTCACGTATGCTTTTAGCATGATAATAATATTTACCACCCTGTGTGTTTTGTTGCGGCATGTGAACCCCTACATGCTGTTTTGTTGCCTTGTCATATTCCATCTCTTCTTGCACATAATCTTCACCTTGCTTAATGCGCCTGCCACATATATTTACCCTTGACTGTGAATGAGAAACATTTCCACCATGATATTGGGAGCGTATATGGTCCATTTGCTGCGTTGGATAACTTACATTTTCATTTTGCAATGTATTAACATGTGAATTAAGATGTTGGTTATCTAATTCGCTGCAATGCACTTCCACATTAGTTGAGTCGAATGCATCTTTAATTGACCAAACATCATTATTTTCATTGATGTTTTTTAAAGTATTGGTATCTTCCTTTTGCGCAAGAATTTTAGTTCCTTCTTGCCCCTCACGCAAGCTCCTAAATTGCTGATTTTGACTTTGATAATATACATAGTTTCTTTGTTGTTGTGCGTGAATAAGTGGCTGCTTGCATGTGTTATATTTAACACATTTCTCACAATTCCAATCTTGCACAAGTGGATGACTGCTGCTTGAATAGTGTTGGTGATCGTTGTTTCCATTATATTCCAGCCATTCATGTGGGCTGCATATTAGACTTTCACAATTAATATTACCTCCCTGCCACGTAGTGTGAGCAACTTGTGTGTTACTTTGGGCTTGCACAAGTTTACCAGGCTGCTCACACAAGCCTATTGAGTGTTGTATTCCATTTTGACCATCACATGTGCTGCATAGATTACACTGCTGTGTTTGAGGATTATTATTTTCATCCATTAAATTCACACGCTGCTCAATATTTTGTCTATACACAAGTATATATGGATACTCACGCGGGTCTTGGTGAGTTTGTTTTTTGTAATACATTTTATCAATTTGATATTTATCTTTCTCCAGCTGCACGTTATCATATTCACAATACACACTATGTGTATTAAAATGTTGTTGTTCATTATCACATTTTTTATTTAGAATATTCTCACCTTCGTGTGTGTATGAATTTATGTAATGCATATCACATACATGCTGATTTGCCAGGCTGTTTTGCACAAAACTATGAAATTTATTGTTATATCTTTCACTTGGAATATTTCCTTTCTCAAATTTCTCCATTTGCACAAGTGGATATAGATTCTTTGGCTTATGTAAATCTTAATATTTCTGATTATTATTTACTCTGTAATTATTTACATGCTGATTTAATGTAGAGATTCTTGCCTGAAAATGAGGTTCATCTTATTGGTGGTAAATATTCTCTACATCATTTACATGCCCATTGAATAACTCCTTATTTAACGGTAAGTAAGAGCCACTGTTACCTTGCCCACAAACTTTAGGGTACTCATCTTTATTATAATAATTAACTTCCATGTAATTATTAAATTTACCCACCATTTCATCACTGCTTACATGCTGATTATGAATATCACTCATATTTTGAAAATGTTTATCACTATTTGATAAACCACAGATATTTTTACCATATATATCATTTCTATTTTCTGTATAATATCCATCCTCTGCACGTAAATATCTTTTATTAATATTTTCATAATGCTTCTCATTATGATTTTGATCAACATCATTGAAATTATGCCCAAAATGATCATTATTTCTTTGTTCTTGTCCATCGGCTCCACCATAGATATTTTCATCGTACTGTGCATTATGATTTTGTTCAAAACTATTATAATTGTGACCAGAATGATTTGTATTGCTATCTCTCTACTCATATCCGAAGAGAGTCATTCTATTATTATGATCATGTAGTCCTTTATCATTTATTTTTTCAAATGAATTTCATCTCTTCTTCCCCCAATGTTCTGATTGCTACGGGGATCATTGATACTTTTCACCTTGTTATTTAAGTCACACATTGGGTTATCAAAAACTTTGAAACATTCTTTGAAATTGAATTTTAGAGTCGCCACCTCACCTTCTATGAGGAATTAATAACTGTTCTGAGTTCCTTGTCCTAGGAGAGTCTTCACGACTTAACCAGAGATTCTGAAGCTGACATTCACTAATAGGTTGGTCCCCAGCAGAGTCGCCAATTTGTTGGCTCCTGAAATCACTAGATTTCTTCTTAGTGGTTACAGGATGCCAATTAATGGATTCAAAGCCTTTTCTCTAACTTGAATCCCTGCACTTTAGGTTAGAAACCAGGGCGGGTGTACCCAATAACTAAAAACTTGCAAATAACTTATGACTACAGATTCTAACAATTAACAAATCTAAGTTAGGATTGAAAACTGAATGTGAAATAAATGAGCTATACTGAACTAACAAAATTGAAATCTAGGACCTAATGCTAATTAGGGTTAGAATGTTAGAAAATCAATCTAATAACTAATCAATGAAATATGAATTTGAAAACTTATAAACTAAAACCTAAAGATTGATTGAAATGCTTTAGAATTGAAATGAGGGAAAAACCTAGAAACTAATACATGAAATAATCAGATATGTAAATACAATACTGAATATGAGATCAGTGCCTATAACATTGGGCATCAGAGTCCTGACAATCAAAATGGGTTAGGAGACAGAAATGAATTCAAAATTATCAATATAGACAACTTTATTGAATTTAACTCCGATGTTTATGGGCCTACCAATCACGCGATTTGGAAGAGTTTAACTAAAAATATATCCTAGGAGACCAATATTTTCATCAAATATACTGATAACAAAATTCAGATCGATCACATTAAAGGAACTCGAAAGAATTCATCCACACATAAATATCATCAAAATCACTAAATTATAACATTGAAGAATTTAAACTTATCTCATTCCGGCAGCATTATAGTACTGATCAAATTTCATATACGAACCCTCCAGATTCGCCCATAAAAAATTTAGTCCATAATAGGTGTATATGCCATCACAAAATTGTTTGAAATATTTTTGCCCATATGAATATTATTATTGTTGTCCAAAATATAATATCACCCCCCTATTTATAATTTTCTAATGCCTTTTCAATGAAAGGACATACCCTTTCATTAATAATTAAATAAATCCAAAACCACCCCTAACCCATAACCACCCCTTACAAAAACCTAACTATTACATAATTAATTAATTTTCCACCTCCTCTCCTTTCATTTCCCACAACAAAATGCGCTACAAAACATGAAACACAAAACAACATGTTAGTCAATAAATAAAACTAAAACACCATAGGTTAGGTAATACATTAATAAAACCAAAAACCTAATCTAAAACTACCAAAAAAGATTAGGCTAGAAAAATTAAACACAAACAAATTCATGAAAACATTTAAAACTTCTAAAACTTAAAACACCTTTTAAAAGAAATATAAAAAGAACTAAAAACTAAAAAAACTAAACTATATAATAAGAAACATAAACATCTAGGGTTAGTAAAAAACATTAATAAAAATAAGAATCAAAACCTAGATTTTAGGAAATGAAAAAAAATGTTGCCGAACAAATTATTGACATATGAGGAAAAACTAAACATAAGGGAAGAGGGGAAAATATTTACCCCTAATTACGATAAGAAAAGGGGATAAAGGGAACGAGAGGAAAAATAGGAACAAGGAAGTAGGTTAGGGAAACATGGCTAGGGTAGATAGGTTAAAACATTAGGGAGAAGGATCGGGTGAGAGGTCATGAGTTCAACTCCCTCCGCCCGTCCTTCTGGTCAAGAAAGATAACATGCACTTTCAACATCATTAATAACATTTATTTTTGCATTTTTTAAAATAATACAATGAACATTTACAAAAATTTATATTTAATTCAGAAGATACTCCACACATTATGAAACATCTAACTAGCAAGATCATGAGTTCTTGAAAATCACAAAATGCAAACACATCAAATATATTAGGGGTTAGACATAAATAATGAAATATTTTAAAAAATTGAACCTTTGAAGCACATAAATCAAAATTTATTTGCTTCTCTATCAAATCCGTGAGGTTCTGGATCTAAAATTTTGTAGGTGCTAACACAAAGATTCTATGTTTTGGAAACATATTGTTATATATTTCCATTTGGTGTATAAATTGATTTGGAAATTTCTATTGTTCATTGGAGTTATATTTTAGTAATTGGCATTTATTGTGAAGTTTTATTTTTACAAGTGTTGTGAGGTAAGGAAGGTACCTATTCCTAGTCATGGTAATTTATATGTTGTACTTGTCTTGGATTTTGAAAGATGACCATTATGGATGAGATAGGTGTTATTGCCTTGGAAGTTTCTATAAGCAACGTGTGATGGAATTAACAAGTTTCTTACATTACGACACAACTTACCTCTTATGTGTTGAAGATGGTTTTGGAAACCATGGGAACCTACTTGTTGTATTGAGCTCTATATATGTTGGTGCCTATGTTGATTTACAAGTGTGTGTAAGAAAGAGAAGAGGAGTTCATTTCACAGGGTTATGCTATTGGATATTCTCTAGGATGGAACAAGATGTAAATCTCCATGTAAAGGCTTAGAGCCTGAAAATGTATTGTAATTTTTTGTTAAATAATATATTGGATTTATGTTTTGGAGTGTGGGATTTTTTATCTGAAAGGGCTTTCCCCATGGTATACGTATGTTTTTGTTTTATGTCTCATTCTTCTAGTTTCATGATTCTAGAGTATGAAATCTATATGTTGTAATGCTGTTGAAATTTATTAGATCTTTAAACTGCAATCACTTTTCTCTAAGGTTTTAATTGTGTGAAATCAATTATGTTTTTTTATGCTTCTATGGCATAGTAGTATGTACCTGTATGAGTTTGTTGGAAGCTATTAAGGAAATTTTTAGATATTGGATGTGCATACTAATCTCAAATGTCTTTCTAGCGTGCCCTTATTTCACTTCACTTGGATGCGTTACTTGAATTCCAAAGTATGTCATTTGCTACATGTTTTCATAGTTATTTATTTGTCTTGGATATAGCATTCACTTTGGAGTTTTTTTTTATCGAACCTCATCTCTTGGTTTGTGTTTTTTAGCATTTGGTTTTTTATTTGTTCATGACGAAAAGTTATGATTCTCTAAGTTTATCAACTTTAGATAAGTTATGGATTATACAAACCCAACTTCTTTGCATGTGAAAGCCATTGAGAATTTTATTAAAATTTCATCTTGTGATGGTTCTTTTGTGGAAAAAGATTTCCTCATAATAAAAAAGGGAACTAGTCGTTCGGTGAGACATTAAGATTTTCATGTCCTATGTTGAGATTTTGTAGCTCGGACATGTACTTTTAGATAGATGTGGTGTCCATGCATGTGGAATTCATCTGGTTAAATTTAATTGCAATCGATTTATATAAAAAGTGAAAAAAATGTAATCTTTAGTGAAAAAGTACATTAATTATATTTTTAGTTAATTTAGGCTTATTTTATTTGTAAGAGATAATAATTTTTTTAGATCTTGAGTTAACTGAAGATTATATTTATTGGAGTGTGGAGGAAGAGCTAGACACATCGATAAAATGAGAATTTCCAAGACAAGTGGAGAAATAAGGGGAAAGAAAGTTTTAGTGAGGGAAGTGGAGGTAATTCTTCTTATAGCTACAAATTGTTATACTTTCTGTTGTAACTTTTCAAATTCTTCCATGGGCACAATTTTGATTAGCACAATTTAAAATTTAGTGATAGTGAGTAACCGAGCAGAGAAAAAGGATTTTGAGAATGAAATTATCTGTGTAATTATTGTGGAAATGTTGTAATCTATTGTATGAATTATTTCTCTTGAAGTTGAATAAATGTGTTTTCAATTTTTCCCACTTTGGGGTTTCCTAGGTATATGTGTGTTATTTTGTTATTATTTTTATGGGAATTTACTTTTTTTTTTGTTTAGTGCTATTAAACAACCCAAATTACTAATAGATACAAAATAGATAATAAAATAATATTCTTAATTCTATTCTAAGAAATTTGTCGAGTAGTTAATCTGTAACTAGGCTATATAAATTAACATCTTGATTCAGTTAGAAACCATATTGTTTATTTAGCTAGAAACATTGCCATCTACAAGTTTATGGGGATTCAAATCTCTATGCTAGTTTAGGATTCTTGGGCACAATGATTCTTGAATCTCATAGGATATATGGAGATAATGATGGCTGCAAAAAACTATTTTTTGGTTTCTTTCTCATGTATAGTAGATAGGAATAAGGACTTTTAATGTGGAAGCTACTTTTATGATTAGTTTGGGATATTTATCAAGATTTGGCATGTTGTGCACAACCCTTTTGAGGAACTCCCCTCATGAGTTATAGTTCGGGTTCACCTCCGTAGTCACCGACTTGAGTTCTGGTGTACCAATATTGTTCACTTAATTTCTCTCCTATTTGGAAAAATGGATTTTCTATGAAAATTCTTGTTAAGAAGATAATATCTTATGCCCAAATTTGTGTTGAATTTGACTTAAATAAACCTTTTCTAAATTTTGAGGAAATATATCAAGGTTTCTCCTTCTAGGACTAGTAGCTAGATTATGAAACACTTCTATTCAAATGTTATATCATGAGAATGATAATTTATGAATAAAATACCCTCAATCTAATCCAACAATGAATATAGCTAATGCTCTTTATAATTTTACTCCTAAGGTTGATAAAGGAAAGGCTCATGTGACTAAGGGGGTACAGATAAGAAAGACTTTACTCTAGTTAGGTCTCATAATAAGGAGAGAGGACTGAAGATAACTTTGAAGGACACAAAAAATGTTGATACCATCAATCAATTTTATATCCTAGATAATTTTATATAGAAAGAGGGAATTATAGTTAAGTTTCACTTCTTCGTTAGGTTTTTAAGGGTATTCTTGTCTAGAGATTGAAGAACTGATAATTAGAACTTGTCTTTCGTATATTTGTAGTATGGGTAGATGGATATACATTTAACATCTCATATTCCTAAGGTTTTTGAATAAAATGGAACTCTTGCTCAAAGATATGATATTGTCATGTCTTATCCAATTTCTCTTCTAATGAAAGAAAATTTAGATCTTGGTAAAAATAGTGGAACCCCTAAGCCTCTGGGTTTACATCAAAAACCTCTTAAGAAAGGTCCTTTAGGAAAACCTTCAAGAGTGGGATGCAAGATTGACTAGGTGAAGGTGAAGTTGATTGGTGAAAATTTGGTGGAATCCAAGTTAGTGAAAATGATTGTCTTATTGTAGATTATGAGGAGAATGAATCGAATCCCTAAAAAGGTAATATGTGAGTTGGCTAACTCTAATTGTATTGATATTTTTCTTATTGTAGAAATCAAGTTTATAGTTGATGGTTTGTTAAAAATAGCTCCTAGAATCTAGTCATAAGGCTCATGTCATTGATTTGGGGCACTTTCTAGCTCTATAGGTATTGCCTATTTCTAGAACTCAAGAAAAATTAATCATGTATGGTGGATTTCAAAATGATCTTCTATTTCAATGGTTTATGAATTCTCATTTAGATTTTGGTGAAACTTGTCTTTTTATTAATTTTTATGCTCCTAATAATCTCTTGGGTAAATTTCAACTCAAGCCTCATGTAAAATTTGTCCAATCCTTAATACCCCATATTCCTTTGATTATGACTACTGAATTTAATGTAGTTTATAATGTTTAGCAGAAGGGAGAGGATGTTCTAGGTTGGACCTTTTTGTTAATATTTGTAGGGATAATATTAATATCTTGAATTTAATTGATGTGAAATAAAATACTGTTATTTTCATTTGGGATAATAGAAGAACTAGGGAAGAAGATATTTTAGAGAGGCTAGATAGATTTCTCATCTCTTTTTATTAGATGGGTGATAGATGGACTACGATCTTAGAGATCTTGAATTGGAGAAGTTTTGATTACTAGTTTATCAAAATCTTAGTTATTTCTTTTAGGGATTGAAGAAACCTTTCCTCAAAGTTTCTACTTATGTGATTGTAGGATCTCTCTTGAGGACTTAATGACTTATTGGTAGAAATAAGGGAAGATTTCTTATGGTAGCACTATGCACTCTTTTGTTAAAATATTTCAATATGTGAACTATATGCTCAAGAGGTGGAATATGAAGTGCTTTCAAAACCTACACTTCAATAAAATGTCATCACAATGCTATCACTCATTTGATCCAAGGTCAAGGACTAACCTAATATTTTCATAGAGAGGAATCAATAGCTATTACAAATTTAGATGAATGAGAGATTCATGAAAATATTTTTGGGAAGAAAAAGTCTTGCATTGATTGGCTTCAAGGAGATAAGAAAATTGCCTTTTTCATATTTTATTAAATCCAAAAGCCCAATGAAAATATTATTACCTAACTTATGTCTTGAAATGGTTTCTAGCTATGTCCTTTGGGAGATTTTTTTTTGGAGGCTTAGTATTTCTCTACCTTCTTTACTATGGAATCCTCTCTCTCTCTCTCTCTCTCTCTCTCTCTCTCTCTCTCTCTCTCTCTCTCTCTCTCTCTCTCTCTATTTTCTATTATAGTTGAAGAATTGGGTGGATTTATAAGGTCTTCTATTTACAAGGGTTTGTTTCAAAGATGGATATGGACTAGTACCTTTCCTCCTCATTTCTACATTTAGTTTGTGGATGATATTTCCTTGATGGGAATAGACATAATCAATAATGCAATTTATTTTAAAATGACTCTTGATATTTACTTGGATTCCTCAAGTAAAAACATATATGAAGAAAAATATTCTCTTTTTATTTGATACCATTCTTCTTATATAGAGCGGGATTTCTAAAATTCTTATATTTCAAATTGCCTCTTTTCTTGTTCTTTACCTTGGAATTCCCCTAGGGGTAGGACCCCAACAAAGATAATTTTGGGAGGAGGTTTTAGGATAAGTTTTTTAAGAAGGTGAACCATTAGTATTTTAGATTTCTTTTGTTTATTGGTAGAATGATTATTTTAAATTTAATATTATAGAATTTTCCTATTTATAGGTGATTTTGGTAGCTTTCTTTGTGTATCTTTGTTGAGGAAAAGTACCTTTGGGTTGTGAGTAGTTCTAAGTTTCCTTGACAAAACCTTGAGACACACTCAAAAAAGGAGAAAATATTATAAAGGAGTTCCTCTTTTGGATTTGTAATAAACACTTTTCTTATCCAATCTGGCATGATTATTGGCATGAAAATCCTCCTACTTTTTCAAGGTCCCCCCACCTTTATTCCCTTTGTATCATTTTTCCTAACGCCGATTGGAACAAGGTGGAGGATTTTAAAATAATTAAGATTTAGGGTTTGATGAAAATGACATGTTGGAATGATCCTTAGGAATGCTATTAAGGTGGTATAGTATAATATCATCAAGAACTTGTGAGGATCGTAGAAAGTGGGTTGTCTAGCTCTCTTAAGTGGATGGATTATCTTTCCTAGGGTATTGACCCAAAAGGAAAATTATTTGTTTCTTTAGGTTATCTACAGTTGGATAGGAAAAAGTTGGTCACACTAGTGTTCTTTGGTGGAAGAAGGTTTCAAATATTTTTTCTTGGCTCAAATGTAATTTTTTATTATGGTTGGTGGACCAGAATAAGAGTCTCACCTTGGAAAATTTATGAAAGAGGAGTTGTTAAGGCTCTTCTATCTATGGTCCTTTCTAGAATAGTGAATAATTTTATTCGCATCTCTTCTTCTAATACTTCTAGTGAGATTTGGAATTGGTAGTGGGGGTGTCACATCATACTTTTATTCATGTCGCTTATCTCATTTACTTTTGGGTAATCTTGGATAAGTGTTCAACAAATACCTATTTTCTTTAGGTTGTGTAGATCATTAGTTCCACCTTTTTTATTTGCAGTTAGCTAGAAAGAAATCAAATGACCTATTAGGACTCAAAATTTGTGGAATCACATTTGAAGTGAAATATTTTTCACTAGGTTTCAAGGGACTATTTTTTCAAAATGTTACCATTTTTTGATAGTGGATCCTAATGATGTTATTTGGAAATCAGATTTTGGGAACTCTAATTTGGGCTTCTCTACTACTTAGAGACCTTGAAAAGTTAAACAAAATATTCAACAAGTGGGGAGGTGGCTGCCTTCTCCTGTTAGCACTTTTAAGGTTAATATTGATGGTTCTTTGTAGTGTAATCCTAGATATGTAGAAATTATTGGCATTAGTAAAGGTAGTAATGGTTGTGCTATATTATTTTTCTCAATTTATAGAGGGAATAACTCTAATAATTTCATGGAGGATCTTTCTATTTTATGTAGTTTTGGAAAGGTTTTCCCTTGGGTGGAAGAAGATTATTTATGAATTTGATTCATAGATTGTGGTGGATATGCTAAATGACCAAAGGTTGGATGGAGTTAATTGGAATTTACTCTTAGTGTCTAGGTAGATTCTGAATCTATGTTGGTCAAAAGTTAGAATACATTTCCTTTCTTCAAATTCATAGAGAGTGGAATAGAGTGTCAAATCTCATTGTTAAGTGGGATTATAAGAATTTAGAGGGATGGGATGTTCGTGACTTGGGGTTATTACCCCAAAAATATTTTGGGACTTTGGGAAAGCTAATCATAGAGAATTGAAATTTGTAATGGCTTTTTTTTGGATTTTCCTTTATGAAATAATTTTGGTTGTTTTTTTTATTTCTTGTGGTGGGCATGAGGCCTTTTTCTCTATACTCCATGCTTTATTCTAAAATAATTTACTCCTTCTTTTCAAAAAATATTTGATAAACCTTCAATTATGATTTAATTTCTTTAAATAACCATGTTTAGATTGAATACAACACCACTTTATGATCAAATTTTTCCTCTAGGTTACTCATTTCCTCACATCCAGCTAGTTCATGAGATTTACATTCTCTTATACCAAATGAAAGGTGAACTATTAATGGACTTATTTGATGAATAATAAAAACATTTATACAAGAGAAAATAGTTTAGCAGCTACATCATTACTAACACCATAAACATATGATTTTTGGTAGTTTAAACAATGTAATATAAATAATTAGTATTATAGACATTAAGTTTTCACAATATCCAAGATATAGATATTAGTTATTTCTAGATTAGATTGCGTGAAAAAAATTTCCATCAACATTTTGGATCACGCTTCATGATCCATCATTACTTAGATGTTAAAGAGAAAGTAGAGATGATAACATCTTGACGATAGTTAATAGAGCATGATCTGAAAATGATGATGCAAAAATATTTCACACAATCTAATCCTTAAATAATTGATTCATTAGCATTACTATATGACTAATTTCCCCCTTTTTTATCCTTTCTACTTTTTGTCTACCCTAGCTAAATTAGTATTTTTCCTCTTTAAGACATCCACTTTTTATAGTTTGGTGATGTTTTGTAGTTTATGAATTCATCATGACATTAATCTCTATGAGACCTTATACAAAAAAAATACTTATATGTCTACCTCCAATTTTCCTAAGTTTTATCTAAGTCATCAATATCAATTCCCATTCTTCAAATTAGTTTTCTATTTTGAAGAGTAGGGAATTTATCATCCTTCTATTTAAATGTACTTATTTTGTATTACTTTCAATGTTTGATCTCAACTACCATCTTTTTTTGATACAAAAAGAAGCAAAAGGGTGCTGGCCTGAGGAACATAAGGACTAGAGGCACATTAACATCATATTAATGGCACTAGTCATAAGCATTTCAATAGCAATTTAATAGCAGAAAGAACAAGGTCTAATCTACCTCTATCAAAAACAAACATAACAGTTCCTTTCAAAAATATTAAACCAAAGTATCTAAAGTGAATAGTAGCAATTAAAGTAATAGTTATTAGCCACGCAGGGCTATACCAAGGACTAGGCAAAATAACCTTAAAATAGGGATCCAAAATAGAGAACTTAGGGCCATGCCAAAACAAAAATAAGAACCTCATGAGCAACAGCAGCTAATTTTTTCCACCCAGATGTTTGGACATCAGTATCCTGGCCCACTCCTCCTACAAGAAGAGGAAGAGATCCTTATTGTCATCGCCTGCTTCCAGTTTGTCGCCCGCTAGTTTTTCCTGTACAGTGCAGAGGGTCATAGCCGAAGCATGCATGACCTTAAGAGAAAATTTTTTAGTCATCAAAATGTGATTCTTGAGTTCCTACATGTCCTACTTGATGTCAGCAATCTCTTTGTCCAATCTAGAAAAAATCAGCTTGAGGGTGCCCTTAAGCCTATTAATGTCATCCAAGAACCGAGGGTTGTGCTCAGAAGTGGGGGGCTTGGTCTGGAGATCATGAGGGTTAGCCAGAGGTGGGGTAGGGCTATGGGGAGTCTCCATGGTTTGCTGAGGGTTGAGAGGGGGGGTGTTACTAGTCCTGGTCGGACTCATGTGGTCATCAGAGGATCCCTTCATGGACTCAGTGGGGGAGTCATTTTTTGATAGGGACTTCTCTTTGGATACCGTCTCCAAGATTATAGTTTTACACTACTCCTTCACAATTCTGTTAGACTGACAATGACCCAGGCCACTTAAATCAACCTCCAACTTGACCTGGCTCTCCAAAATCCTTCATTTTTTGGGCTTTCATTCAATCTCAAGAGTATTGTCAGACTCCTTTCGATCTTTAGTCTCTAAAGACTCAGAGACATGGGACTCCTCATGCTCCTCCCTCCTATTGAAATGATTTTTCACACATTTTTTACAGGTTCTACCATCATTTGGGACAAGATCTGCCTCTTGGATAACTTGGATAGATTGGGAGGTGGATTGAGTGGGATTGTCAATTTTCAACAGGGAATCCTTCTTGGCTACCTCTTGGATGAATAGCAGGGGTGGGGGCAGAGGGCATATAGCCTTATGGAAATGGTAAATATAGAGTAGGAGACCCTGATGGAGAATAGGGTTCAGTTTATTAGGGTTTTCCCTAATATCCAAGATATTACTTTCAATGGAATGCAGGAGGTAAAAGGGAATGGAAATTAAGTCCCTATTTCTAATGTGATTAATAAAAGGTAACTAGTAATAGTAGAACACCATAAATTTACCTTTCAGGGTGAAATACTTCATCACAATGAGACATAGCTTGGGCTAGAACTCTGGAAGAACTTTATGGTTAAAACCCCTTGACTTCTTGACTGGTTCCTCTCCCTCTCTGAAAAATTAGCTGAGGCTAGTAGGGTTAGGTGTCTGACTAGTTTTTTTATACTTTCTCCCTTTCATAGAGAGCCCAGTCACCTTGGTAATGAACTCCTCATTAATCTGGAAATGGATGCCTCCAACAAAGACTTTCCTATTTTTCTAGGATGAGATGAACTATTTGGATATTCCCTCATCATGTCCACCTCTCATGCACTCCATAAAACTCTAGATACCACTCTCTTTATAGTAGTGGGTCACCAAAGGATCGGAGGTGAAGGCTTCATCAATCTTATCTAGTTTGATGTGAAGAGTATTACCTCCCATGTCGATACTTTCCTTCTCTTGTGCCAGAATTTCCTAAAAAATGAAGGGCTGAACTTCTTGATAGAGAGTACAAAACTAGTTATTTTGATTTAGCCATTTCGAGAAATGGTTATAGTCAAAAGGTTGGCCTTGGGTGAAATTTTGGGATCCAGGCTCCATACTGCAATATCTAATGGATCTCCAAGTGCCATAATTAGCAATAAGTATAGGGTTGCACATAATGTCCTTGTCAGCCAAGGAAACCCGCTGATGGGGACAACTGTCTCTCCACATGCTTGAAAGGCATTTATGATTATTTATGGGGTTTTAGGCATTCCTTTTCATAATCACAAAAATCACCTGCTTATGCTAGCATGTGATCCAGGTAGGATTCTTAATAAACATGACATCTTGGCTCATTTTAAATATTAGTAGTAACATTCATTTCCCCTCCGATAAGTTGTTGAGTCACCTTAGGTAGTTCATTGACCACCCTCCAATTGTTAAGTTTGGCTTGCTTGAGGCCAATAGTAGCCATCAAATCTACCACCGCATTTCCCTCCCTGTACATGTGGACAATAGTCATGCATTGGAAATTGATGAGTAGCTCACGGATTTCCAGCATAATGGAGCTAACCCACCACCCCACATTAGCTCTTCTTTTGATAGCCTCCACCACCACTTTGGAATCCCCCTCAATTTCTAGTCATCTGATGTTCATTTGGATGGAAAATTTAATCCCCCATAGAAGGGCCATGCCCTCCACTTGATTAATAGTGCATTTGTTGAGCGACCTTGCATAAGCCAAGAGGAAAGTGCCATTATGGTCTCTTAGCACACCTCCCCCACCCTAAGTCCGGTTATTAGCTTCCCCATCAAAGTTTAATTTGGTCCATCCTCTGAGCGGGGCAGCCCATCTGGTAGCTTTTCTAGCTATCAGCTTGGAATCATTAAACTTGAAAAACCCAGCCAATAGGTTCCATTTGTCAGCTATTTTGACTTCCCAAGCAGCGGGGGGTGTTGAGGGAAGTTTCCATTTAGCTGCACTAGCATTATCACAAAGGAGCTTGGTACCAAGATAGAGACAAGTCTCAGACTGGTTATTGGCCTCCCTGAATATCCTATTGTTCCTTTCCTTCCAAATAGTCTAGCAAATGTGTAGGGGCAGCATTTTCCAAAGGAGTTGGAGAAGGGGATGATTGGACGAGGATCTCTAGTAAGTGAATTGATGCACATCATTACCCAAAGCCCATGAGATTCCCAATCTACTGATCACCTCTTGCCAAATGCTAGTGGTGTAATCACAATGTATAAATAAGCGGTTCACCATTTCCTCCTCCTTTTTACATAGGATGCACTTGTTCACCATGGAGAAACACCTTTTTATTAGATTGTCCTGTGTTAGAACTTTACCATGCATAAGGGTCCACCAGAAGAAATTGATTTTCAGTGTGAGCTGAGGGATCCACACCTTCGTCCAGTCCCTTAGATTATTCTCTTCCTTCCATTGGTAAATTTTTTCTTGTTTTTCAATGAGGTTTAGTCAATTATTAGATGCCTATTGGTCGGCTAATTGACTGTAACGGTCATTAGATTATTTTTTGTCAAAAATACCACACTTCAAATCTCTGTCACAATTTCAACATCCCTAGTGGTTGAACTATCTACGACAATGATGTCGAAATCATTGCTTCAACCTGGAAGAATTGCCTTATCCCTACGACCAATGTACATCAAAATTGCGATGTAAAATCATCACAATAAACATCGAATGTATAGCTTTCTCATTGATATTTCTATTCTTTGTTGGTCGAAATATCGACATACAATTTAATTTTTTTTAAATATATATATATATATATATATATATATATATATATATATATATATATATATATATATATATATATATATATATATATATATATATATATATATATATATATATATATATATATATATATATATATATATATATATATATATATATATATATATATATATATAATCAAATTAAGCATTGCAATATTATGTCACTGTTGTTTACTTTCTACAAATAGTCACACATTTTCTCTCTTATTTCACACAAACAAGTTGGTTTTAGACCGAAACACTCCACCATAGATCATGGAGCGGCTCTTAGATACTTAGTTGATAAAATATGGGACACTCTGGGTGACAAGGCTTTTTGCTTCTTTATTGACTTCAAAAAAGCCTTTGATTTAATTTGTCCATGGATTGAGACCTTAAATTATTGAGCTTCTCTTTGTTTCGAGAAGAGTATAACATTCTCTACTTAACAGGGCCAACCGTGTGATGGTGGAAGCTCATATGGCCCCTCCTAGGAGCCTCCTATGACCCTTTACAAAATTTTAAGACCTCTAAGATGTATTCTTAGGGATCGTAAACAGTCGTAAATGGTCATAAGGGGTCCTGGGACACAACAGCTGAGAAACATAATTGTAGGCATCATGGTCACAATTTTTTGGAGATAATGTAATTGTATACCGAGACGATGCAGAGCAACTCCTGCACCTCTGATTCCAAGTTGACTACATTTGTTTCTCATGAATACAAGGTCCTCCAACAAATGTATTCAACTTGGAATTAGAGGTGCAAAATTTTCTCTACATCACTTGGGTACACAACTCAATTACATTGTCTCCAAAAAATTGTGACCATGATGCCTACAATTATGTTTCTCAGCTATTGTGAAATCTGCATTTATGTTTCTTAGTTGTCATGTTTATGTGCATGTTTTTTATGTGTTTTGGATAGTAAGTCTAATTTAATTTGTCCATGGACAAAGACCTTAAATTATTGAGCTTCTCTTTGTTTCGAGAAGAGTATAACATTCTCTTCTTAATAGGGCCAACCATGTGAAGGTGGAAGCTCATTGGGCCCCTCCTAGGAGCCTCTTATGACCCTTTATGACATTTTAAGACCTCTAAGATGTATTCTTAGGGATTGTAAATGGTCGTAAAGGGTCATAAGGGGTCTTGGGACACAACATCTGAGAAACATAATTGTAGGCATCATGGTCACATCTCTTTGGAGACAATGTAATTGAGTTATATACCCAAGTGATGGAGTGCAACTTCTGCACCTCTAATTCCAAATTGACACTGTGGGATTCAAACACCATAGATAAGGAATAAATTTTGAGGATGGAGGAGGGCCATAAAGACAAAAATAATATAGGACAAACCTCAAGTTAAATGAGGCAACTGGAAACATTTTAATAGATTTTTATTATTAAATAATGAAATTTGCATATACTAGTGTTCTAAGCCCCATCATTACATGATTTATTATTGTAAGCCCCCTCTACTTATGCGTCTAGAAAATGAAACTACAACCTATTGGGATTGAGACAAACCTTATAAAACAACATCAACTAGGAAGGATCACTTTCCAACATCTATTGAATACATCTATTGGAGGACCTTGTATTCATGAGCTACACCTTGTATTCATGAGCTACATATGTATTCAATAGATGTTGGAAAGTGATCATTCCTAGTTGTTGTTTTTCTATAAGGTTTGTCTCAATCCCAATAGGTTGTAGTTTCATTTTCTAGATGCGTAAGTTAGAGGGGGCTTAGAACACTAGTATATGAAAATTTCATTATTTAATAATAAAAATCTATTAAAATGTTTGCAATTGCCTCATTTAACTTGAGGTTCATCTTGTATTATTTTGGTCGTTATGAACCTCCTCCACTCTCTAAATTTATTCCTTATCTATGGTCTTTGTATCCTGTAGTGTCAAATTGGAATCGGAGGTCCAGAAGTTGCACTCCATCACTTGGGTATACAACTCAATTACGTTGTCTCCAAAAAATTGTGACCATGGTGCCTAAAATTATGTTTATCTACTGTTGTGAAATCTACATTTATGTTTCTCAGCTATCATGTTTATACCTTCTCTCATTTGCTGGTGTAATTCCTCTTTGACTATCCCCATTCTCCTTTGCATCCAAAATGAACTCATTCCAATCCCTCACTAAAATAAAGGGAGACTTCATACCACGCTACACTCAAACTTCAATGAGACATCATACCACGCAACATTTGTAGATTACGTTCAATGCATTATTTATGCCTGTATTGGTGGGAAAACTCTTGAAAACATGCAAAAGAGATTGCATTCAACCATGTTGTTTACATGACACATGTATTTTACCTCCAACATAAATCAACATTGCATACAAATCTGCGGATGCTACATGGTACAAAGCCTCGCTCAAGCTTGAAAATGATAGTCAATCCATAGTCAAGGTCAAGGAACAAATGGAATAACCAAGAAAACACTATACGTTAAATCATGTGATTGATAGAAAATTGGGGCTCACCTGACCCATAAACATGAAGAATTATTCTAAAAATAGATGTAAACCATATATATGCGCACTTGAGGCAAAGAGAAGTTATGTCGTATCAATATTAAAATATTAATTACAATATGAAAATACTAAACTAACTAATTCCTGAGTTCATCTCTGCATATGGTCGCAACAAAGATATGTGATTACAATACAGAGAAGGCATTGTAAAAATATAATTTTAGAATTTTCCCTAGTCTGACACGTTTTGCACTCAAATCCTTCATTGCGGATAAGTGGAGATGGGTGGATAGCTACAAATGAGTTTTCATCGACCCAACTAAAGTATCTGCAGCCATTATTTCCCTGTGATACCCAGTCTACATTAGTTCTTATATTATAATGAATAGTATTTACATTAGAAACATTAAATATATACACATTAGCACCCTTTTTTTCTATTTGGCAGCACCAAAATTGTCATCTAGGCTTGTTCAGTGTCTATGAAGTCTTCAACACACACTGCCCACCATCACATTGACAGTTTGGCACATTGACAAGAGTCATCAAGCCTATATCAATAATGCACCGCACCATCGTTACTACATTTATTATTTTTATATGATTATTTTTATATGAAATACAGCAAGGAGTACCATCAGAAATATTAACCATTTACAATAATGAACAGTAAACCTAAATCAAATAGCTCATTTTTTATCAACACGTGTAGTCTCTGTGTCTATGAAAAATGAAAGAAATATAAAGCTGAAATAAAATAGTGAACAAAATAGTATTCCACATAGAGTGAATGAAATATACCATCAAAAGAAGGTGACAAAATCCTGTCATGAAGCACAGACATAGGAAATCAAAAAGGGACAAAAGACAAGAAATAAGAAAAATCATTACGACTATAGAAAAATCATTTATACTATAATAAAAAAAAGAAACACTCTTTGTCAACAATTTTCAAAATCATTAGGACTATAGAAAAATAATTAAGACTATACAAAATCAAATTTTAGAAATGGACGGATCTGATGCTTTTCCATTACAACAATTGAGAATTCATCATTTGGTATTGTGTATTCCATTTAAGTATGTCAACAATGTTCAAAATCCTATCACCAAGCACAGACAAGAAATAAGAAAAATCATGAGGACGATAGAAAAATCAAGTTCTAGAAATGGATGGTTCTGATATTGCTTTTCCATTACAACAATTGAGCATTCATCATTTGGTATTTCTTGGTGTATTCCATTTAAGTTTTTCAGTTGTCATGTTTATGTGCATGTTCTTTATGTGTTTGGCTTCTCTCCCTCACAAGGGATACATCGATAGGTAATTGATTTGAAAGCATAATGATTTGATAGTCTTTTTTTAGGATAGGCATAATCATCTCGCCAACCTTAATTAGAAACATTTGTCATATATGTCATGTACTTATACTCAGTATGCCCAAAAAACAAAGTCTTAGTAGTACAAGCATGTCCTTTAGTTTACTAGTTTAGTTATAATCAGTATGTCCTTTGGTTTACTAGTTTAATCTGGTTTAAGAATGGTTTGTTTTATGTTTGAATGTACCATTGAATGAAGCTTGGCTATATTAAGTACAATCTTAAGACTCGTGACTCTTCAAATCTCTTGTTTCCTTTAGACCTCCAAACATGTGTACTATGAGATTTCCTCCAACAAATGGACTTGTGATGATTTACACAATAGTACATGTGTTGGCAGGAAAGCTCAAAGTACTACTTAGGAAAATTTGAATGTTCATCACCTGTGTTGTTGTGCATATAAGAGTTGATACATATATTGTTCACAAAGGCAAAGAGAAATTTCAGTTAATACCACTGACTTGCAGGGATAAAGACAAGATAATAATGTGTTTTGGTGATACTATTCCTCTTCATAAGCAAGGAAATATTGAAAGTGATACAGGTTGGTACAATGTTGAAGAATCTCTATTCCACTTAAATAATGAAGATGGCATAGTGTTGAAGAATCTCTATTATGTATTAAAGAGGTTTCCAATAACTTCTAGATCTGAATTTTAGAGAGGATCCAAAATAAACGTGTGAGATGGCAAGGGAAACTCCTCAATAGCATGGAAAAACTACAACTTCTTGTGGTTTCTCTCCAAAGTATCCCTATCTATTTTCTTTCTTTCCTTAAAATTACAGGCACCATGGGAGAGAAATTGGAAAGAATACAAAAAAATATGGATAGGATTGAAAGACAAAAAAAGAGTGGCATTAGTCAATTTGGATATTGTGTGTTATCCTAAGAATTTTGGAGTGTTAGGAGTAAGAAACATTAGATTACTCAATAAAGCTCTCATGGTGAAAATTGGATGGAAGCATGCATTTCATAACTGTGATTGGAGCAATATAATGACTACCAAGTATCTTAATTATGAGAAGTTATATAGGGTCCTCTTAGCTTAGGGTTACCCTAACAACTACAAAATCTAGAATAACATTCTCAAGTGCAGGGATATCATTCAAATAAGTCTTAAATGGAAGATATGAGATGACTTTATGATTAAGTTTTTGGAGGATACTTGCTTGGGGGTAGGCCCCTAACCCTATATCAAACCTACAAGGGAATTGGAGAAAGAGCTAAGATTTTTTTGGACATCAGGTTGTTGACTACTTATCCCCTTTGAAGTCATGGAAGAATATATCATAATGTTGTCAAAACCAACCTCACCTACTACAAAAGGTTGTGGAGTTGTAGAAGCAAATTAGAATCCATCTTTTCCAAAGTGATGATAAGTTCATTTGGAGCAAGAACCTTTATGAGAGCCACTTATGCTCCATATACATATACATATTGAAACCATGCAGAATAATTTCTTGAAAAGCTTTTATGGTGGTATGGATTTTCAACCTCAAGATGTTCATCCTTCTTTATTAAAAATATTACAAGATATTGAGAGGGAAAATAATGGTGAGAATCTTTTTCCTGCTCAAAATTTGAGTGTTCTTGAGGAATCTAAAGTTACCTCATTGGATATTAGAGAAACTGAAACATCTCAAGTGTCAGTATGGACAATCAAGTAACAACTCAAATATACAATAATTATATTGTTGAAGATGACTCCTCATGCACAATAGATGCCTCTTATGTAGGAGATTGAAAATTTGAAAAGCATATCAATGAAAACAAGGAAGAGGAATTACAAGAAAAATATGAGATTTCAGTTGGCATTCACGTAGAAGAACCAGATGTTGATGAATGTTTGTATCAATAAAATCTTGAGGAAGAAGAACTGCAAGCAGAATCTGATAGTAATAAATGTTTTACACAAGAATATTTGGAGAATCATGAAATAAGGAATAAAGATAACTTGTGCACAGATGAGGTGAAGAATGTACATTCATTTTTTGATAGTGTTTGTGTTTAAAGTGGCTATGGGAAAATTTCAAATGATGAGGAAGTTTGTTTGAATTCTACAAATATTTTTGATACTTGTATTTCTATGGAAGGTTTCTCGGCTATCTACAAAGAACCAGATTTAATGTTGGCACTAGCACATGGGTTCCCTCAACAAAAACTATATGAAGGCTGCCCAAATGAAGAGGATAAATATTCTCATGTGGTTGTTAATTAAGATGAAATACAAACTTAGTGCTCGAAGAAGATAAGGAAGTTGAATCAGTGATTGAAGAAGATGATAATATTCCTTTAGTGGGTAATGTTTATGTGTTTTATAATGTTATTGGAAATGTTGGATTTTCTAAAATTTGTTTGAAACAAGGTATGCAAGCGAATTTCTATGAAGTGAATGGCTCCTTTTTTTCAAAATAAAAACATGAAGTGATAGATGCTCATGTCCAATAAATCTATGATGAAGTATAGGTTTTCAAAAATTCTTTATATGAGTTATGGTGTTTGAAATGCTTTGGCTTAGCATGTATCATCTTCAACATACCTTTAAGCTCACAAATTATTCATGGCTACACATCGTTCTTCCGAATGGGTGTTTTTTTTTTCAACCTGTCAATGATTTTATATGAGAATCTTGGAGAGTCTGAGGTAAGGGGTCTATACCCCTATATATAGTTATAAATAATTTTTTTGGCTTGTTATAGGCTGTTAGAATTTTTGGATTGCCCATTTTTTTTGTGCCCTTCTCCCCTTCACCCTCCATGCAAGCAACAATTTATTTTCCATGCTAAAGCTCTTTGACTCTACTACCCAATGGATAAGCACTAGTCTTTGCCAAAGATTTTGTACTTCTCAGCTTTTCCTTTTCAAGAAAAAATAGTCCCCAATTAGAGCCAGTTGTTTCCCAAGATTGAACCCCCATTTAAATTTTTAATTTTTTTTATTATATGCCTATTGCTAACCTCATGTTCATGATTTAGCATGTCAAAATTTATGTTACTCTGTCTCATGTTCAAGTGGAGAGGCAATGATATGTATTTTGTTTCTAATGATGTGTTCACTACCACAAGACAATTTTGCAATCATGGATAATAGAACTCTGGTGCAATATACACCAACAGTATTGTGGTAGTGAACACATCATTAGAAACATCTCTATTTCTTATATTGACCATTAAATCGTTGCTCAAAAGCAGTGGTATACACTTCAAATGGAAAAGACAATGTTGATGAAGTTGGAATGGCATTTTTAGAGTGTCATAGAGTTCCTCATGACAGTGAGCACAAAAGATGATCAGTCATGCGAAGGAATAGTAAGAACAAAAGAAAAAAATTCATCCAAGAGTCTTGAGAAGTGACTATCAAAAGGATGTCAATAAATGGTGATCAAATTTGTAAGCAAAGATTAGTCCCAATGAAAAACAACAATTTTGAGTTCTTAGTTATAGACAAGGTTGACTGTCAAATAGGCTTGATGAGGTGATGATAAGTGTAACAATTCATGATTTAAAAAGATGCCAAAACAATGTGGATAAGAAATGTTTAAAGAAAGTTCTTCTTCAATGCTTATCCATTGTCATAGTGGTATAAAGTGATAAAAAATAATGATTCATATGGTTTATGATAAGTCACAAAGACACTCTTATAATAGTCATCAAGAGATAATAGAGGTCATGCATGCATGATTTCAAAGCATAATGAATAAAGAACAAGCACTGTTATGAAGGCTCATAGCCACAGTAAGGAATGATGTCATAAAAATCAAAAGAGGGAAAGTTTCTAAAAGGTAGTAATATTCAAAGATTGAAATGATGGTACTATATCATGACAAAGATGCAAGCATTAATAGATTTTCATGAATGTGAAGGTATCATGATCAACAATGCCATAAAGAGACTATTGTTAGTGTTTCTACAAAATAGAATGACAGTGTTGTGAAAGAAAAGATTCATGTTCAATAAGAGTGCCTCAAAAAAATGTTATTCAATGCTTGAGGGATGATATTTACTACTTTCATAATGACTACATGATGAAAAGATGGTTAGATTAAAAGATGTAAATCTTACCCATTGATATGACAGTCAGCTACAGGGCCACAGTGTATGTAACGAGAGGTGTCATATTGTCTTTCAAAGAGCAGAGTAAACATTGGCAGTAGCATCAAGAGGTGCATGTTTTGTACAGAGTTTTAGACCATGGAATGAAGAGCATGAGGCTATCATCACATCAATCCTTATGATTTGTGAGATAAAAAAAGATTGAAGGCATTAGATCTTACAAGGAAGCAATGTCTAGTGTAATGAAAGAAATGGCAAACCATACCAAGCATGAAGAATCATGGTGACTGTGTATAAATGAGTAGTAGTGGTAAAGGGAACAATTAGAGAATTGATTTAATGGTCAACATAAGATATAGAGATGTTTTCAAGATCCCCATCCATTGTTGTGTTACATTCACATTCCCTTCTTGCAATGCATTTTTTTATATTGACCAAGTTTGAAAAGAAACTCATACACAATAAAGAGTATTCCAACACTTAGTG
This sequence comes from Chamaecyparis obtusa, assembly GCA_027943335.1. NCBI lineage: Eukaryota > Viridiplantae > Streptophyta > Pinopsida > Cupressales > Cupressaceae > Chamaecyparis > Chamaecyparis obtusa. The sequence goes on from BSBK01000251.1 coordinate 481,271, forward strand.
GCTAAGCCTTGCAATTGGAAACAACTTAGCAACTGAATAAAATATTACTGAACTGGTATATATTGTAATGGCTATAATAGTCATGGTGAATCTTTTGCTTCTAACTCTACTCTTCTAACACCACCATAATTGCAGCAGTCGTTAGTCTCATTGACTTCCCTGCAACTTATTTCATATGGAAGGTAGATAAGGTGGATTTTCTTGCATGTATGGGTACTTTTATGGGTGTAATATTCATCTCTGTTCAACCAGGCCTCATCATAGTAGTATGTTCATGGTTTCTAAGTTTTCTAAGTAGAACCTTGTTCAATTTTTTCTAGAACTCTTCATTAGAATTTGAATTGGTAATATCTACTATGATATTATTCTAAGTTTGCCCCACTTCTTACTGATTAATATTTTAACAAATTGAATATTCTTGTCTAATATTAGAATCAATTGCAATAATGAAGGGTTGTCTTATATATCTATGAGTCAATCCATTCTTAATGTAAACATCAATGATGTATAATATATAATACCTAGTTTCATAATGGACTACCAATCTTCTTTAATCTCTGATATCTTTCAACACCAAATGGTGATTTTAATGGGATAAAGCTATCTATAAATTAGTGCTCATCTACACCTAGTCAAACAAAGGACATGGATTGAGTAACTAATGTAAGAGCTATTAGAATTTCAATGTACACTATGGTGTATGAAATATAATGTGTTGTCCAAGTAGTGCGAGCTCTCATTTAATTCATGACTAATCCTAAATCACTTTGGTATAGTTAAGAGGGTCTTAAGATATTTGTAGGGTACTTTTTGATAGGAAAACATAATCATATGGTATAAATTATTTATGTTAAATAAATTAACCATAGAGTGATGCAATGAGAATAGTGTGTAAATAACATATTCATAACCTAAAGATTCAAAAAAGTATACACATTTATGGACAATTATAATTATTCTTACACACATACACAAAGATATTATTTTCTATTGCATTGATCTTCTAGTGACTATTGGTTAATCCATTTTATAGTTCCTGACAATGTATTCCAAACTAATTTGGTAATAATTTATAATTCAAATATCTTACTATGAGCATCCTCTAATTTCTTAATATGTTGGTCTATATCCAATAAACAATTTCTCCACTTTCAATCATAGCTGGATTATATTTTCTTATTCACATTTCACTTTTATTTGTTTCTTAATATTTTACCATTATTACTTGTTTCTTATCCATATTGTTGATATTGAATCAATTTGTCTCTATAGTTGTTGTTGTATCATTTGGATCATGTTCTCCATGTCACTTTCTTGCAAAATATTTTTATGTATTAGATCAATTTTTTGATTGATGGAAAATATCTCTCCTAAATTTATCTTGTATATTTGTGATATCTATTAACTTTGATTTTATTCTTTAATTATTATCATTGTTTATGTTGGCTACTTCCATATGGATAAATATTACTTTAGATTTTTATGAGACCACTCAATGATAATTTTCGTGGAGTGATCAATTATTTTGATGCACTATGAAATAAGATTAAATCAGGGAACTATCCTATCAACCAATTATCCTAATGTAGAGTGGTGGCAACTAAAGCTTAATAGGCCCAATCTACTACACAACCAATTGAGAATGTCACTTTAAACTGTGAACAATGGTTTCAACTAATTCTAAAAAATTCCTTAGTCTTCGAATACCTCCAAATTCAAGGAACTATCCTATCCACCAATTGCATTCTCAAAAACTTTTCTATTCCCTATTGCCAATACTAAGAACACACTGCTAATTAGCAATCCTTTACTTCTAGCATATCTCAACTTGTTGATGTTTGTTGGTTATGGTCTCACAAATTTGAAAAACAATTCCAACTGATTAACATAGAATACTCTGATAATACTCCTTAGTTATCTTTTATGTTTTGGTCTCAATCTTCTACAATCACCAGTTCATAGTCCAAACAGTGAGTGACCGATTCTATCCCGACAACTTCAAACTAGTTCAACACAAACCTTAGGTGATCAAGGTAGATTCGGGTTTAATGGATTAGTTTGAAGTTGGGTGTTTGGAATAGTCACAGATGATTGGGAAAGTTTTTGTGGCCTTCTAATGTCTTGGCATGGTCGACTCCTTGACCTCTGTCCACCACCGACTGTAGCTTTTTGTTCCTTCTTTCTCCCACTGGCTAAACATGCTAAAATCAATTAGCCTAGGGCATCAAACTTGAAACGGTTTGACAACCTCCACATCTCTGAGTGTTGGAGAAATTAAAGCATATTTCCCTAATTTGATTTTCATCCAACGGCATGGACAATCCAATGGTGAAAATACAAACTAGGTTGAAACAGATTAAATGAATTCAGGAGGACAGTGTGCATCAATGGATTGGCAGTGGATGTTAATTCATCTAATAGTTTAAATGAATGAAAAATATTGAGGATGCATCGAAAATAATTTCACCACGAAGATGTATAAATGAATTTGCAAGGTTAATAAGCTATCTTTTCATCACAAGAATGACAGTGCCACAAATAGAACAAGACAAGACAAAAGGAACATACTCCAAACTATGAATCTTTTGTATTCCAAATAGTTCTCCCCAACATCTAGCTTAAGGTAAGGAAATGCAAATTACCTTACAGACAAGCGGTCCTCCTTCGCACATTGCCCTTGATCAAATTCTCTGTGCATGGAATAATGAAATGAGAAATGAAACCTTTTTTTTTAATTATGCCCGTGTTGATCGAACTTTCAACCTCCATGGTATTGGTCAAAATTGCAACCAACATGAGTATGGATTAAAAAAAATCAAAGCTTTCCTTCTATAATCCAACCAAACAAAAACTTTTTATTTGTTGGTCGAATTGTTTGGTCAAAAATAAATTTCAAACATACTAGTGTTCAGAAGCAAGTTGTAAGCATTTTTGAAAGAGAAGGTACCAGCTTGGGTAGGGGCCCAGATGATGGAGTCTTGGCCACCAAGATCTGGGATTCTGACATCTCTCAATTTTTCCATGAGCTCATTCGCCAGATATTGAACGTCTAGTTTGTCTCTTACCAGATTAGGTATATCTCTCCAATTCTTGCCCACAGTGTAGTTGGAGGTTCTGTTACCAAGGATAGGTCAGAGGTAGTTCATGAGAGGTTTGAATCTAAATCCAAGGTTAGGGAAGTTTAGGATCCAATGGTCATTCCAGAATCTAATGGATCTCCCATTTCCAAGCTGCCAGAAAGCACCTTTAGTCAGCAAGATTTTGCATTTGCAGATGTTCGCCCAGAGTTTGGAGCCACTGGGGAAGTCACTATCATGGTACATCCTTTGGTAGGGGTGTCCTTGGAGGTACTTAGCTTCCATTATCTTGTACCAATCCTCTTTTCCTTATGTGAGTTCCCAGACCACTTTCATGGTAAGGGCTCTATTCATCAATCCAATTCTCCTTAGGTCCAGGCCACCCAATCTTTTTAGGAGGCAGAAATATCCCAATTGACCAGTGACATCCTCTTTTTTTCTTCAAAACTAACCCACAAGAAAGTTCTCTAAATTCTCTCAATTTTGTCAGCCATGTTTCTTTTGATCTTGAAGAGGGACAAGAAATAGATCGGGATCCCCTGAAGAGTGGAAGCCACTAGTTGAAGTTTACCAACATTGCTAAGTATCTTCCCTTTCCATCCAACAAGTTTCCTATGGGTTTTTTCCACAATGGAGTTCCAGAAATCCTGGGACACCTCTTTAACCATAAGGGGGAGGCCAAGGTAGGTAGAGGGGAGCGAAGCTGATTGACAATCCAGAATTTGAAGCACTCTATTTTGTATCTCCATGGGAGTATTGAAGAAGAGCAATTGGCTTTTTTGATATTTAATACACTATCTAGAAGCCCATGCATAACTTTCCATGATTTGTTTCCACTGTCTAGCCTCAATCACTAAAGAATACCCAAAGAGGAAAGTGTCATCCACAAACTGCTCTAGCACAATCTGATGAAGAGTAGAAGCAGGTTTGACGCCTTTTATTCTTCCAATGGAGGAAAGCATAGTCAGATTCCTGCTAAGAACATTAGCCACCATAATAAAAAGATAGGGGGAGAGAGGATCTCCCTGTCTAAGACCCCTTTCAGGTTTAAAGAAGCCACCAGGGGTGCCATTGACAAGCATAGAGAAACTAATAGTTTGGGTACATTATTGTATAATATGGACAACCTTTTCATTAAAACCCATTTTAACAAGAATTTTTAGCAAGAAAGACCAATTAACTTTATCATAAGCTTTAGAGATATCTAGTTTGAAGGCCATACCTGGACCTTGCTCCTATCCATAGAGTGGATGATTTCATGAGTGGATATGGCCACATCAAGGATCTGCCTTTGTGACACAAAACCTTTCTGGGTAGTGCTAATAATCTTGTCCAGTAGTAGCTTCATTCTATTAACCAAAATCTTAGTCAGGATCTTGTAGAGCATATTCTAGAGGCTAATGGGCCTGAAATCAAGCATAGTGGTGTGGTTGTCATTCTTAGGGACCAACACAATAAAGGTTTTATTATGTTCTCTAAGGAGATGCCTCATCCTGAAGAAACCTCTGGTAGCATGAATGACATCAGTCCCCATGATATCCCAGAATTCCTAAAAGAAGGCCATAGGGAAACCATCAGGACCCTGGGCTTTGTATGCACCCATAGCAAAGAACACATTCTTGACCTCCTCATCAGAAACATGTTTCGTGAGCTAGTCATTATCACTGTGAGTTATAGAACTTTGGATGTGGTCCAGGAGTTGATTTTGGGTGTTGTTTGGGCACATTTGTCCCTCATTTGAGTACAATCCCTTAAAATAATTTTCCACTACTTGATTGATTTTGTCCTTCTCCGTAACTTCATTCCTTCCCTCATCCCTAATAGTAGTAATGGTATTTCTTCTTTTATGGTTGTTGGAAGACCTATGGAAGAAGGTCATGTTCCTATCCCCTTTAGTGAGCCACTGGATTTTGGATTGTTGTTTCCAGTAGATTTCCTCCTTTTTAGGAGTATCCTACCATTTATGTCAAGTCAATTCCTCTTCCACTTGTATCTAGGGTGGAGGGTTTCCATAAGCCAATTGGGCCTGGAGGGACCTAAAGTTTCAGTCAGCTCCTTTTCCTCTTTTTGAAAATAAACCAAAGTTATGTTTGCTCCAGCCTTTAACCTCTCTTCTAATAATTTCTAGCTTTTGGGCAATTCTGAACATGGCAGTGCCTTTGATGTTAGTGGCCCACCAAAATTTCACTTGATCTCTAAAGGACGGGTGAGAGCACCACATGATTTCAAATCTGAAGGGGGTCAGGCCAAACTTAGGGGAGTCATGCCAATAGAGAAGGAGGGGGTTATGATTAGAGGTGGTTTTAGGGAGGGAGGTCATGGTTGAATTCAGGAAAAGGTCCCATGAAGAGGTGGCAAGGAAATGGTCAAGCTACACCTGGATGAGATGGGGTCCCTTCCTATTATTGGTCAAAGTGAAGGGGTTCCCTTTTAGAGTAATGTTCAGCAGACCGGTGGAAGAAATAAAGTTTGCCAGGTCCCCCATACTATCAGAGTAATCCATTAATCCACCACATTTTTCCAAGGGGTAGAGAGGGGTGTTGAAGTCGCCAGCCAATAAGTAATTAGCAGTAGTGTCCTAATCTATCTAGAGGGCTAGGTCAATCCAAAGGGAAGCCCTACTAAACTGGGTGTTAGGGGCATAAATATTAAAAGTGATCCACTCAAGCCCATTTTTCCTAAAGGTAACAGCAAGGAAGTTTGGAGAGGAGGTGACCTGATAGCCAATGACCTTATTGGGGTTTGAGTGCGTAGGAATGCCTTCGGAAGCATCCGTAGCTTCAAAGTAAAGGAATACAACACCCGACTAGAGATTGGAAGCCAGGGTGGGAACATTAGTAGCAGACATCTTAACTTCTTAGATGAGTAGAATATCCAACTTGTGATAAAAAATGTAGTGTTTAACAACACTTTATTTAAGGGAGCTGTTTAAACTCCTAACATTCCAAGAAAGACAAATCATTTCTTACTTTCAAAACTTGATTCCAAGGTTTGTTGCTTACCTGCTACAACATCCCTTGTAGTCCCTCTCGATCTCCTTGCTCGATCTAATGGCCTTCCCCTGGGTGTTTCCATTTCCACATCAACCTTCTTGGGCTTGGTTTTCTTTCTCTACATTTTCCATTCACCGTCATCTTCCCCCACACCACAGTCACTATCCAGGGAGCTGGAAGAGTTCTTCTTCTCTAGCTGTGGGGAAGGTTTCAGATCAGATTTTGGGGATTTCAGCTCAAGAGAAAACACAATGGCAGGCTATTCCACCTCATTATGGTTGATCTCACTCCTCTTCGAGGGGGTCACTAGGAGGTTATCAATGGTTCCATCACTTGCAGGGGGTTGGGTTCCTTTGTAGGTAGAGGTTTTAGAGAGCCAAGAATAGAGTGCACCACTTCGTTCACCAGAGGGGGAGCGATCTCACCTTCTTCTAGCACTTCCCTTGCTAGGTTTTCCATCTCATTGGCTACCAAAGGTGGGAAAGTCTCCTCCTTTTCCACTTCCTCTATCAAGGGTGGAACATCAATCATTCCTTTATCCTTACTCCCTTTTTTTGTTCCCAGCTAGGAGGTCTTGCAAGTGTCACTAGAGTGACCTCTGTTATCACATTTCTGGCAGAAGAGGGTGGCATTTTCATACACCAGCACTTGGGTCCATCTACCCAGTTTGGATTTCAAAATGACAAAGTTGGGTAGAGTTTTGTTTAGGGTGACATTCACACAGAACCTAGCAAACACTAGCTTGGATTTAGAGCGGTTTACTTGGTTAGTAGTGATAAACATGCTGAAGGATTCACCTATCCATCAGAACACTTTATCATCCCAATATTCTAGAGGGAGGCCAGGGATCCTGATCCAGACTAGTACCATTCTAGTCAGTTCCATCATCGGATTGAACCCTAGTTTCCATTTTACAAGGGCTAGGAAGTGCTTCTGATAGACCCACGACCCTGATAGAACCAAAGCTAGATCCTCCAGAGTGGTGAACTTAAATAGAAATAGCCCACCTGACATAGTAGAAATAGTGACAGATCCTTTGATCTTCCACTGGTTAGACACCCATTTTCTAACCATTTTGATGGTAGGTCAAAAGTTAAAGAATCAGCCTACCAGGGCCAACTAGAAATCTGCCATTTTTCTATTCACCATAGAATCTGGAAGCAAAAGTTCAATGCCTTCCTCAGTCTGAATGAAGTCCATAAGGAGAGCCTCTAGAGATTTCTGGGCTTCACCGATAAGGTCCCCCTTCTAGTTGGCTTTTCGGGGGGAAAAAGGGGGGTCGGTAGAAGAGGATGCTTTTTGGGTTTCCATCATTGACTCAATCATTGGGACTGTGATAGAGGTATTCATGGGATTAGCATGGGGTCCATCTGGACCAGTAGGGGGACCTGCCAGGGGGGAAGATTCTCCCCTAGGGGAGGCGGGCATGGGAGCCTATAGTTTGAAAACAAAGCTTGGGCGAGAAGTTGTAGACCAACTCAATGGGTTGCAGACCATCTGTTATATAAATCTTTATAAGAATAAGTTTATAATTTTTTAATTAAAATGCTTCTTAAAATGTACATTCAATTCCTAACTCCCACACTTATAAAATATTAGATATATTTTCCAAACTTAAAACTTTAACCTTCCTCATATTTGAGTACTCATTTATTGTTTTTCTAAAATTTAATCCATAATCACTTTACACTAAGTTATATGTCTACATTACGCAAGATTCTATATACAACATAAATATAGAGTTACTTCAGATATTCCTTCTATGTTCATAGCATCTACCATTCAAGTGGACCCAGACAAACAAGAAAGTGGTTGGTTATGCAGACGTATCTTTAAAGGAAAGTACTTGGGGGATCTTGATAAAGTGGTCCTCAATACTAGAGGGGATTTAACTATCTCTAAACCCCGCTTCTATGATTTCCTCCTAATTGGTGGAAGACTAGTCCTATCACACCCTATTTTTATCATAGAAGATCTAGACTCCTTTCTAGAATGGATACCCATAATAAGAAGGAATCAAGATTTTATATTTCAATTTATGCATGTGAGGAGATCCCTAGATGATAACTGCTATTAAAAAATTATCTATGATGACTAGGTTGGAAGTTGGGAGAAAGAAAAAAAGGTTTGTATTGATTCAGAAAATTCCAAACTAAAAAAATCACTCAAAGATATGCAGTCTTCTATAGAATCAAGCGATTCAGATTCTTGAAAAATAGCTTTTGGTTGGATACATATTAAGGAAAATAAGAAAGGTAATTTGATATCACTTTGTTTATTCCCTTTTAGAATGTATAAATGACATATATATGCTTTTTCTAGGTGATATTAAAATAGAATTGAACCAAGGTTTCATATAGGTTTGACCCCTAACAAGATAGACAATGAGATTTTTTTGCACTCCCTTGCTCCAAAAAGAAACATTATTAACATTAACTGATATAGGTTAGATTAATAACATGTTTTCTTACAAATAGTAATATTGCAAAAGATGGAAAAAAGAAGAAATGATTTTAGCATTTTCTATTTAAAGGTAAGATTCTCTTCAGAAAGTTCCATGTGCACATCCAAAATAAAGAATAGGCTGCAAACAAATGGCTACACTGCCAAAGGAATATTTGTATGATAAGTATGACAAATACAAGTGCAGGTACTGGTATCTTATTTAGGCATCTAAGTTGGCCTATAAAAACTTCAATGTCTCTCTGGAATTCTATCTCTTTAAGAGTGATACCCCCTTTTGATTAGCAGATGGTTTTGGTAGAGTACTAAGGTTATTTTATCTTTAAGTCAACACTTTAGAGAACCCTTTTCTCTATGATGACTTCAAAATAAAAGCCTTAATGGCTATATCTCTTTATTAATGATAAATGCATCCTCTTTGTTGTGTGGTTTGGGCATTAACAAATGGTTATGATCATTCTGGGTAACCAGAATGAATGAACTCATATAGATAGCATTGGTTGGTAAAGTAGTTTAAATCTTCTCGTATTAAAAATAGATCAATTCATATAGATGGAATAAGGGATGTTTCAAAATTTCTTATCTCTATATGTAAGTGAATATATATATCTATATATATGCTTTGAAAAACTATTCAAAATATTTCTTATTAATAAAGGTAGGATAAGGGTGAACATCTCAATATTGATGGTGCAACTACAACAAATGAAGTAAATCTAGGCAGGGCTATGATTGAAAATAGAAAATTTAATTTTATTATACAGAAAAATGATATTTACAATGATAATGAAAAATTTACAATCATATTAAATTAGCTCAAATTCATGAATTATTATTATATCTTTTGGCATACTAACAATGTTCTTAGCTGAATGGAAAATGAGAAATGTAGGTAGGGATCATGGATAGGGCACACTAGAATCTTCATGACTATGGATTTAGCAAGTATAACCAGCAAGCAATGGTAACTAGGAGTAATGAAAATCAGGGGCTTTTGTTATAACACTATGATGGATCTCTCGATGAGCAATTTTCATAAAACTAGGGAATATTTACCAAAAATGAAAAGAAGCTTAGCTTAATATCCTCTATATATGTAGCAACTATCCACATAGTTGGCAAAGTGAGTATTCACTTCAACCTTGTACTTATCACATTTAATATTAAATTAGAAAATCCATGTATAAAAATGGACATGTAAAAGAGAACCAAAGGCCTTAAATATCCCCATTTGTCCAAGCGTCACATATGAATTTTGTGTTACATTGATCTAGAATGCAAAGTCTCAGGCATGATCGACAGTTTTCTTCACTCCATTCTTTCCTACCATTGTCCGTAGTGAATAGAGAAATTTTATATTATTCATTAATTAATAAATAAATTTCTCAACTATGACCTTTTACTGATACAAATGAAAAAAACCTTATCTTTCGACATTACATTTTTTTGTAGATGAGATTGTTTTAATACTTACTAGTTTTCATAAGCTCATTCCTAATCATATTGCACCAAGTTTTCTATCAAGATCATTGATTTCAAGGGTGTTCATACTTGTATATTTTTCTATGGTTTCCTTGAACTCTGATCCCTTTCTACATTGTACTTTCTCTTTTACTGATATAACTATGGATTTATTTATTCAAGTCTTTATTATGTGATATCCTTGAAGAATCATAATCACTAGTTGATTCACACTATTTCTTACATCAAAGATCATGACTTCAAATGTTTATTTTCTTGTCTACTCATTCTGTGGTGTCTTTGAAATTCGATCGCCACCTATACATTATATTATTTGATGGGATTAGGATCATCATATTACTAGTCTAGATGGATGTGACAACTTGAATAATTTGAGAAAAAAAGGTAAGAAATATTTGTGGTGAAAGTTTGACCTCTTCTACTTATTATTTATTCTCTCTACTCCACAGGGTGAGAAACTGGCCGAGAATTTAGTGAGCAGATGGACTATTTAAAACTATTCGGAGGAATAGGGTATTTATGAATTTTCCAACTTCAATTGGATTTATTTGAATTTTCTTAACAATTGCATTAGTCTGAGATGATTCATACATTCTTCATGTGGTTTTATCTAATAAATTGTTCTCTTTCCTATCATTGTAAGACTACTAAGTTGCCTCTCCAAAAATATTCTATTTAGTTCCTTTGGGAGGAAGTCTTTGCTAAATATGACTATAAATTATGGTCTAAACTTTGCTAAGCTCATAGCGCTCTTCAACAACATATGGCATTTCAAACCCACTTTCTCGTATTGTCATTATTTTTAACCTAATTTCATAAACACGGTCTTTTTCTATCATTGAACCTTCAAAAGTAATCTTTTGACCAACCATTCAGCTCCACACAACACATATTTCTCTCTATTTTTCATTCCCTTACTAGATGAAATCCTTCAAATGTGTGAAAGGTCACACTAAAGATGTGGAATTAAGAGGCTACGTATAGCTAAAATGGTGATGCTATTGTTTTGAATGGATTATTCTATTATATCATATTATGTTGGTTTTCTTTTGCGAACCCTTTTAAGCATTATATTTTTTTGTGTATTTTAGTATGAGTATTCTTAAACATCATTAGTTAAGTAGTCAAAAATAAATTTGGGTCAAAAAATATATGATGGTTATTTATGATTTTTTTTATAGGGAGCTGTGAAGGTGCCTATTTGATGTAATAGGGTACATTATTTCTTTGTCATTTTCTTGTTATTGTTTCATCTTATCTTTCTCACATTCTTGATGTCCTTATTAGACTTTTAGAATTTAATTTCACACTCATTTTAGATCTAATTATTGATCTATTTTTCTTATTCAAACAATCTTATACATTTCCTCCCTTTTCACCACAATTTGAGGTGGAAGAAATTAAGCCTACAGCTTGAGAATCCCTTCAAAAGATCTACTAAAACCTCTTACTAAACATAAGGGTGTTTAGAGTTATGATTAGATAAAGTAGGATAGGGCCTAAAACCTTACGTAGTATCCAAATGATGAATGAAATGTGTCTCATGAAGACTGAGAAAACCCAATATCAAGACTAGCAACTACAACAAAAAATTGAAACTAGACAAAATAAAATAAAAAATAATACTAGAATGAAATGAACGAAATGGACCAAAATCTGAAAACCACCTTTAATAGATACGCATAGATGGTCTACAAAGTGGGGGTCTTAAAAATCTTCCAATCCTCATTAATCTCTTTCAATTTATGATGAAAATAATATTTTCAATATCTTTAGAAGGAGTAAGAGCAGGTGAGTTGACATTAACCTTAATTATTTTACTAGATGATTCCAAAGTAGTACTAGGAGTGATCTTTAAGAATCTCTTCCTCTTGGAATGTCTATATTCAAAATTCTCCTTGAGCACATGCTTGGAATCTGACATTTTCCATACCATATCCCTAATAAAAGCCACCACCTCATCCAGATTTCTTCTCAGTTGCTCTTGATTTCCTTGGATAGCTAAAATTATTATATAATCATTTTCTTTCTTTCTTCTTTTTAGGTCACCTTGGCACTTAGGGCCTTGACCTCCACATATAAATTATCCTATCTCATAAGTTTCTCCACTAGATCATTGACAACAATTCAAACCCTATCATTCTTGTCCTCCATTGACTAATCAAGTATCCTCAAATCTACCTCAACTAGAGCTTATAACCTATTAATTTTCTTTTTTGAAGTATGAATTTGAGCCATGAGCCAATGAATGATTTCATTTTTGTTTTGTTGTAGGTGATACATAATTCATTAACTCTATTTGCTACTTTTTCCTAGGCTTAATCATCAAGGGAAAAACAATCTCCTAGGAGAGAGAGAGAGAGAGAGAGAGAGAGAGAGAGAGAGAGAGAGAGAGAGAGAGAGAGAGAGAGAGAGAGAGAGAGAGAGAGAGAGAGAGAGAGAGAGAGATTCTTTTTTAAATTATTTTTTAACATATAAATTATAAATTTATGAGTAAGCATACATCTTAAATGAGTTATATTTTACTAAGTAGCCATAATTACAAGATCTTTTTGTCAGAGTCAATTCGAAATCAAGCCTAGTCCTATCACACCTTCAGAAATTTGAATTTTTGAACCTTGATAGAAGACATAATGAGGAAACCTGCAACGATCCTCACCAAATAAACTACAATAGTTTAACTATAAATATATATAAGACATATCTAAATATTAAACTTAAAGATATTCTTTATAATATATTACATTAATTTAAAATTGTAAATGAATATCAACATTATCATTTATAAAAAAAATAACAATACATATATTCAAGAAAGAAATACATATAAAATCACATCCCAATAATCTAAATAGGACTGAAATGTAAGAATGCCTCATAAATTAAAAACTAGATACATATGCATTATTTGCCTTTTTCTATATATATTTTTAATAGACATATCTAGCAAATGTTATGTCAACAAAACTACTAGTAACAAAGTATGGCATGCCACGGATAAACGCTTATACTGTCTTCCTTCATTGTTAGAACAACTGACATGAAGTTTAAACCGCCCTTTTTACAAATCCTATGAAGTAATGGAAAAAAAAAAATATTAAAAGAGTATTTGTGCAGCAGTAATATTTGAACTATCGGAAGCTCTGTGACACATTCCCTTCTATGTCTGAACAAACATGGTTGTCGGCCAGTTAGAATGGAATGCAAATTGCTGGTCTAGGGTTTTTACTACCAATATTATACTACATGGTGCCTTCATACATTTAGTATTGCCAAAACAAAGTCCCAAGTCTAATTATTATTTCTTCATAGTGCTAATGACCTCCTCCTCGACTAGGACTCGATCCAAGAATCCTTTTCTTCATTCCTCCTCTGGAAATCTGCATGCGGCCCACCGCTGGGCTGGATTCTGATGTCAACAGCCCAATTAGAGACTCATGCTCTGCTTTGACCACGGTTCGAATCTCCCTAAATCTAAATTCCAGGAGATTATTGGCCTTATCTTTTGTAACAACGTTTCCTGAGGCACTCCAAGGCATCATCTCTGCTGCCTCTTCAGATGCGACGTTAGCTCCCCAATTTTGTGGTCTCGCTGCGCTACATACATTCAACCCGAGAAGAAGCAAACAGAAGAGATGTACCCATATTTTCATCATATTACTACTCCACAAAGTGAGAAGGGAAAGATTGAAAGCTTTGACAAAGGGGAATGAGCACGCTATATCTAAGTAAAAAGATCTGGGTCACTTATTTTTTATTCTCTCTTTTCCACAGGGTGAGAATTTAATGAACTGATGAACTTCGTGCGCTATTTAATACTGTCCAGAGCAGGAGAGATGCGTGGGTTATTAGATCTCACTTGGATTTTCTTGGAAGTTTCTTAAACAGTGCATCGATTTGTATTCAGACATGGAAAATTAAGGCTTGGACTTTAGAAACAACATCACTGCTCACGTTTGTACAGCAGCATGTGACAGAATTGGTTCAATTGCTCATCGTCATAGATTTGTATTTTCTTCATGGTATTATCTAACAATTACTTGTCCTTCCCATCACGTATTGGACTTTTTTATGTTGCTACTCGTTAGATATTGCGTTCAATTCCTTGTGGAGATCTTGTGGATTTTTGTAAGGTAATTTTTTAATATCATTTATTTTAATAAATTTTGGTCTATAGAAGTAGGAAACTATTTATCACTTTTTGGTAAGGATGACATGCCAAATTTCTTTTTGTTAATTGACCATTGAAATGTTTTGGTTATTTGATCACTGAAACGTTTTAAGTTGAGGGTATTTAGATTCATTTCTTTTTACTCAACTTACTATTCATATTGCATCAAATAGATGAGATGATTCACACATTAAATACGTGAACATTCAACATTTTTATAATAGATAGTGAAATCCTACCTAATGCTACTGATAGACATACAACAATAAACATTCAAAAGATTATATCCTCTTTACTTGATCTTAATTTGATGATATTTAACATGCATGTCTTGGTACCCTTATTGAATTAGAGTCATTTTCCTTTGATTAAATAACTTGTTATATACATGTAGCTCATGATGATCAATATTTTATATATAACATTAGCTCATTGAGTATTTCTAAGGAATATATTGCATATTGAGGACTATAGACAAGTAAATATATTCATTGACTAGTTTATGTACTTCTCATTATTAGTTATAAATTAAATTAATTATTAAATTTAATTATTTTTCTAATGTTAATTAAATAATCTTAACTATTTAATTATATTAATGAAAATTTATAAAATTTTAGTTGATTGATTAATCTTTCTTTTATGGTTCAAACTTAAATAAACTAGTTATAGATTCATTTGTTTGATCCCACAATACAAATTAATAAAAAATAAATAATTGATCTTTCCTTAATTGATTTTCTATTTTGTTATTTTTGAATGATAATTAACTACTTTAAGTAATTATTTGCCCCATGATAAAACATGATTAGCTAAATTAATCATTAGTTGTGGATGTATGTGATTACACATAAAATCCTCGTGTGAAATCCTAACCCTCTACATTTATCCTAGGAAATTCACACGATTCACATTACCTCATGTTATCTCTCACATGTGCATAAAAGAGCACAAGTTATAATCTTAATCCCCCATGAGACCTTTTATTCATAATTGAGAAGACACATGTCATAAATTCTCTTGTTTGTGTGTACTCAAACATGTGTTGGAAGATACTTATCATAAATCCTCTTCCACAATAATTTTGTCTCTCTAAAACATGAATGCTTGATTATTTTATTTGATGGCTAGTGAAAATATTTACACAAGAAAAAATAGTTCAACAACTACATCATAACTATCTCACCTTAGCTACACAACTAGTTATGTCTCAAATAATGTAATATAATTGCTAACTACACTAACATTCCCCGCTTATTACAATGTTCTTGTAAAAGTACCCTTGACACAATTCAATTTCACCTTGCCAAGGGAAACCACCTTACAATTTACATCGTAGAAAAATAACATGCTATTTACAAATACTAAATATACATTCTTGATATAATTTTCTTTGAACAATAAAATCACTAATTAGGTTGAACTCCATTAAGATTCATTCTTTCCTTTTGAAATAATTTAACTTTTATTTTTTAATTAAAGAAAAATTAGTTTTGAAGGGACAAGAAACCCTTAACACAAAAAAATGATCAACTAAAATTTCCATACGCTAACCATCAACTAAATAGAAATAGACCAAAAGAACAAAAATGGGGGAACTAAGCACCAAAGAACTTACAAACATTTTACCAAACTCTCATTCTTTTTGCATAATCTCTTTATTAATACTATAGACCTTATTAATTATACTATCAATGGGGGTGATCCCCTTATCTTTTTTCTCAATCTGGTGGTGCAAGTCCATGCATAGTAGCTGTCTATTATTCCTTTTTGGTCATACCTTTGTCCTCAACAAGGGCTTTATCCTTTGTCACCGCACCTTTGTCCATGACTTGAACTTTCTTGGCTGACTTCACACTAATAGATGGATAAGAAGACTTACCTTTAGTAATAACCTATAGAGCTTCTACCTATTCATTTAACTTCTTGAGGCCCTCAATGGTGTAATCCATGGAAATTTTACTAACATCAATAATGGTTGGTAGTTTGTCCTCAATTACATTCATAGTATTCTCCATCTTTTGAATGCACCACTCTTGATCATCCTTAAGATCTTTAATGCCCTTAGCTAAATCTTGGGTACTAGCCATAATATTATCAAGACTCTAGTTGGAGGGGGATAGTGTAGATCTTTCTTTCAAAGCATTAATTTTAGCAATTATCCACACAAAAAGAGCATTCTAACTCTGTATCATCTCTTTGACATATGTATTTATATTAGGTTTCTCTTGAATTTATGAACCCTTCTCAATCAACATATCATTGTTGTCATCAATAGGGATGTCCACATGAATCCCATATCAACTTCTTCCATATTCTAAGAAGCAGGGGAAATGGAGGCTAAATCATTGTGCGAATTCAATTTTATTTTTTTCAGACAGGAAATTTTTTTTCCAACACCATCTGAAAGAGACCTAGCGAGATTCTTTCCTTTGAAATTATCTAGAAGCAAACAAATTATCTTTCAGGCCTTTCCCCTTAACATTGATACTAGAGTCCAGAGATTCAAGAATGAATCCATTTGTTGAAGGGGTGTAGTCAAAATCATTATCATCATAGAGAACAATTTTCTTATGTGAAGAGATGGTAGTCAATGTGAAGTTTTTATTATTCAAATGAAAAATCTCCTCCTCTTGAGAAGAAACTTCCTCCTGGTTAGAAGATGTATCCCCATAGTGACCCCTAGTTTTCTTTTAGAATATGATGCCCATTTTAGGAGGAGGTTTTTTCTCTATATGCAAAGTCCTAACATGCTCCATTATGAGTAAAATCAAGCCCCTATGAAGGACATGGTAAGTATATTTTTAGGCATGAGCTTGTAGACTGTGGTTCAGAGACAAAAATAAATAAAATAGAAAAGAAATTAACTTATTAATATACTTGAATTTTTTAAGGATGACAAAGTGGTAACTAAAAATACTAAAAAAAATCCATTGAGGGTAAGATACCTCATAATTAACTCTATGACATCCACCCATGAATCTTTTAGATATTTTTCATCATATCCTGCAATAGTATTCTTATTGACTCTATCCCTTTCTCCAAGATAGAGGAAGATTTATGCTACTTCATTTCTGTATTTACTATCTCTATAAAACTTACTTGCTTCCCAAATTATTTGAAATGTTGACTATTAACTCTTCATTTATCTCCATCTCTAATCCATAAACTTTCAAGATGCCCTCATTACATCCTTTGACAAACACTTTTGAAACCTGAGAATCCATGCCATGAAGCCTCTCCATATACCCATTGATACCTCTAGTGGAAATCTCACTGTAGACTAAATGCACGTTCTTCTATTTATCATAGACAATGGGCTCAAGTCTATTGTAGTCACCCCCCATGCCACCTATAAAATGAGATCCCACAAACAAAGAAGCATGGAACCCAATACTCAAAAGTAGACTTAAAACCACCAAAATACCCAAACACTTTGAAATAAAGGAAGTCCACATCAAGACACCAGTTTTCACATATGAAAACAAAATTTCCAAAATATAAATTAATTTAGAAATCCCCAACATCATTTGGCAAGAGCATTTGAATCTCTACGAGGATAATATCATTAATATCCTAATTAATTGTGTGCTAATATTTAATACCCATATTTGCCACCCTATCTACCACATAATTATCTTCACATAGCATGTGGGAGGTTTTATACTCTTCAAACATATTAACCATATTTTTTCTATCTTCAATCATTGATTTAATTATCTAACTAGGGGAGGCTTTTCCAATTAAACAACAAATAATATTTAGGGAGTTACTTTTTGAACAGGTCGAATAATTGAGAGGGGGGCATTGAATCAATTATTCACAAATAACTTCTAAAACTTTTACTGAAATGGTAAACACATAAACCATTCAAATAATTATGATTGATAAAGCACTAAATAACAGGAACAATCAACACCATAACACTAGATATAAGAGCATACTGGAAGTGGCCTAATGGGGAGAACTAAGTTCCAGTTTGCCTCTATGGAGAATACAGTGTCTAAACTCACCCAGGACCTGGAAGGTACCAACAAGTGCCTGACTAATGTCAGTAAGTTTGCGCTTAAGGTGATGCATGTATTCACCACTACTCCCTGCCTCCTCAATGAGAAAGCCTCGGAGGACAAGGATGCTGTTAAAATTAACTGAGAACTCTTCAATTTCCTGAATGAAGAGTGGGTGGACCTTCTGCCGTCGAAGCTCTTATAGGATGGAAAATAGTTTTGTGGCTATCCAAGAATGGGAGGGTGGAGACTGCTATTGTTTCCTTGCCTCTCTTTTGGTTAGATTTTGTTTATTTACATATGCTCAAAACTTTGAATTTGGTTTTTAGCCCTGTGTGGCACCTGGTTTGGCTTAAGTTGAACAATTTTAGAACTATTTCATGGATGTGTGATAGTCTGCGAATGTGGTGGTTTACTTTTTGCTTCTTTTTTTTTTTTTGATCATGGTAGACTTTCTTGCTTCAATGTTGCTCTCTATGGTGAATTAATTTTCTGTTAACTCACATAGTCAGCCTCTTTGTTCCATGGGTCAACACCCTTTTGCTGCTGCTATTTTGAAAAACACTAGATATAATGTGGAAACCCAAACTGTGAAAAACCACAAAGAAACTAATTCTCACGAAATGAATACCAATTAAGGTGACACCTGTTATGGTGAATTTTACAAGGGCTCACTACCAGTTTTTCTCACTACAGCTCAGCTCATTGTCAGTCAAGCTAACTACCATGAAAATATGTATTACAAAATGTTTTAGGGTAAAAGTACAAATGAGTGTCACACTTTACACCAACTTATCAACATAACTAAATTTAAGTATTTCTAAAAGAAAATTAGTTTTCTTCAAACATATGGTCTAACTTGATTCACTCTAGCTATGTTAGATATGCATTTCAAATTTTCTAATTTGAAGTGTCTATTGAATACATATTTTGGACAACTTTGGGTCAAAATACCGAAAAAGTAAAATTATTTCAAAAAAATGATGTTTCAACTTGACTCCTTTTATTGATATTTTTAAAATATATAAAAACTACCCTTTTGTAGATTTATAATCAAGAACTTTTCTAAATTTTTTTTTTTTTAATATTTTAATTACTTTTTATATTCTATATTTAATTTTTTTTGAAACTAGTCATCAGCACAAAAATATATGGTTGATTATCTTGTCATGAAAAATAGTAAATTTTATTTGAAAATTTTAGAAAAAATATGACGTAGTAGAGAAAAGAATCTATATAAAGAGGATATAATTTATTTCTATTTTGGATGAATAGTTAAGAAAAAAGGTGACGTCGAATAAAAAGAGATATATTTTAGTACATGTAAATTTTTAATTTTATATTTAAATATATAATTTATAAAAAATAGTGAAAGGATTTATCCATGCACTAAAGTTTCAAGTTATCTATACACAAAAAAAATAAAATAAAATAAAATACTATATAAAGGTTGTAGATGTCGTAACTCTGATTTAAGCATTTTATCTGTAACTAAATTTTATTTTTATTTTTTTTAAAGTACATTTCTATAATTTTTAATTTTTTTTACAAAAACTACAAACATAAAATACATTAAAAATTAAATATTTTATTATTTTATATCATTTTAAAATCCTTAATATATATATCCCACCTTTTAGTAATTCAACTTGGAAACCTGAATCAGTGTTGACCATTTCCTTTATAAAAGTGTGTTACAACTTTGCACTTTTACCCTTTACTAAAAAAATGTGAACTGATAGAATTGCATATGTCAGTGCATCAAATAGTTCTAGTTGAAAGCATAGCAATCACTAACAACAAAGATCCATATAAATATTCTTTCAACATATACCAAACCACAACTACATAGTACATAAGACCTTCTCTCTACACAACAAAAAATATTCACTTAACTTTCTTCTACTTACATAGCGCTACCTAATATTCACAAAAATAGACTTGCACTATATCACCTTCAAATTACTTTTCCTCACATAATGTTACATAAACATCCATACTTTTGATACAAAAATATATCTTTGTTTATATACATCCGATAAGGTAGCCACCTATGTTGGCCAAGCCATATTTAACATTTCATCCATAAAACAAAAGATATTATAATTATATTTAACGCGTTACCATCAAACCTAAATCTAGGTCATACTTGATAATTATTTACAACATTACCATAGGACCTAAATATAGGTCATGTACACTCAAAATATGCAATTCTCTAAGTCTTTGGTTCCAAGAGCATCCATGAATTGGAAGCCTTGAGAAAGTGACTTAGAGCTCCCTAGGCATGGAGTGCAAGGGTGTTTAGAGGGCTCTTAGCTAGAGCTATTAAGCATATAACCTTGCTAGTAAACCATGCAATGGGAGATTCAAAGAGACAACGACAAGAATGCCAATATCTTCAAGAATCACAAATGAAAGATTTAATGCAAACTATGCTAGAATGAGAATGCAAAAATGCAACTATGCTATGAAAATGAGAGTATTACAAGCCTTTACTAATTAAGCTATGTGAATTAAGCTAGAACATGAAAGGAAATAAGCTAAGAATGCCATGAAAACTAAGCTATAATGAAAGTATGAAGACTAAAATGCAACAAGCTCCCCAAAGCTCCAAAGTCACCCAAGAAAACCTGCAGCACAACATTAGCATCAAGAGTGAGATCCTTTGAATGAGAAAAGAGCTCTTTTTTTAAAGATAAATGGACCATGGAGATTAAGAGGCAAAAGATTTGATCAAGGGTGGAGTTTGAAAGTGGGATCAATCCTTGTGCACAAATCTCCTCCAATGAGAAAGAAGTGTTGACTTTTGTGCCCCATGTGAGACAAAAAGACCTTTTCTTCTTTTTATAAAATAGGAATAATGCTTTATGTGTGCAACTTAGGATAAGAGGTAAGTGGGGGCTTTTTATTTAATAAAAGGGAAGGGAATTCCTTTTAATTAAATAAAGACTTAGGATAAAATGGTTAATCCATAGAGTATAATTGAATAAATGATAGAATTACGATTTGATCAAGGAAATTGATTTAATTTGAAAATATTGCAAAGTATTGATTCAGGAAAATGATAAATTAAAGAATGGGGCCCAGAGTCTAGGTGACCATTTTAGGGTGCATACATTTTCCCCTCTTTGACTAATGTGAGATTGATTTGGGATCACATGTAGTTAAAGAATGAAGTTGAAATGTGAGATCAATTTGGGAACACAAAACAACCTAGATGTGTGTTCAACGGATGGGAACACATTAGGACAAAGATAAGCTGATTGAAAAAGACAAGACCAACACCCCTATAAATAGGTAATTGTCAAGTCT
The DNA here is from genome assembly GCA_027943335.1 of Chamaecyparis obtusa. Taxonomy (NCBI): domain Eukaryota; kingdom Viridiplantae; phylum Streptophyta; class Pinopsida; order Cupressales; family Cupressaceae; genus Chamaecyparis; species Chamaecyparis obtusa. The sequence continues at coordinate 502,779 of BSBK01000251.1, forward strand.
CAAGCAAGGTTTAATTGATAGGTTTGATAAAGCTGAATCGAGGATTGAATTTTGATAGGTACTGCCCCCTCGTGATTGAAATTGAAATGAGATAGAGGAGAAATAGTAAATTGATAAATTTGATCAAATCAAACTAAAGATAAGGTTCTTGATGTAAGATGAAAGATATAAGGATCACAAAACCAAGGTAGAGCATTAAGCAAGAAATATTATGCCCCAAGGTTAAATCAGAAGAAAAGAAGTGAGGTGAAAGTGAATGGAAGATAGAATTTTGGAAGAGGTGGAAAGAAATGGAGAGAAGAAAGAGAATTTGCCTCAAGAAAGAGGATACCTCAAAATCAATCAATTGTTTAAGATAGAAAATTTTGATTGAGATCACGAAAGAAGATAAGGAAATGAAGATCAAAATGTGACCATAGTTGATTAAAAGTCCAAAAGAAAGATGAAAGGAGAGCTCTCTCCATACGCAAGATGCAAGACTAAACTAACATGAACTTAAGAATGAAAGCTACTATGAAAAGTGGTTTACTTGCAAGGTCACAAAGCCATTAGACTCTAATAATCATCATCAAACTTTATTGGTAGCATCACAAGATCATATAATACGCACTATTATGACTATGGGTATATGACTATGATCTATATCAGATAGATATGTGGGAATCCCACCTAGGCACCAGAGACATGTAGGTCAAGATGACTAGTGCAGTGAGGTTCCCTAAGTTTTGTATAGCAATATTATGCTCGCATCGAGACACAAGAAAGTCAAGATGACTACAAGCATGCACTTGTGGAAAATAGTCAATGATAATACATTGTAGATCCTAGTGTCAAGTGGAACAAGCATGAATTCTCATGATAGTTAGGATTAACAAAATATACCCACAGGCAGAAAATAGATAAAACATGTCCTCATGACCCCAGTCTTCTAGCTAGGAATCATCAAAAACTATTAGGGAGAGAACACTTAGCAAAGAAATCATCATAGATAGCACACAAAGAAATAAAGTCAAGCAAGTCTCAGCGAGTCAAGTGTTTAAGTGCATGTGTGTAGGTCATAGAGTCAAACTTTGAGTATTGCATCTACCAGTGAGAAATATCGTATCATTCTAGACTGGAGATAGGATATCTGATAAGTGTTGAGAAACACTTGACGCTAGGGAAGTGTTTGAAAAACACAGTTGGGGTGGTGTTGAAAAACACCATTTGCGAGGTGTCCTAAAGACTAATGCATCCAAAAGACCAAAGCTAACATAGTTATGTCCCCTAGACAAAGACAAAGATCAATTCCAAAATAGGGCAATAAGGACAAGGCATGATGGAGAAAGGCCAAGTGTCGAGGACACGTTCTAAGAAACAGGGGTGCAAAGGCCTCAAGCAGTGCCTGTTTCTAGGTTTTCACCACTTGGCAAAATTTTTTAGGATTTTTTCAATTTTTTTTGTATTTTTGCTACCAAGGCACTTGTTTCCAGGTTTTCACCACGGCACTTTTTGTATTTTTTTGTATTTTTTTAAATTTTTCCAAGACTTTATATGCTTTTAAAGATTTTTTCAGCATCATATATGAATTTTTTCAAGATCAATAAATATGTACAGAGGATGCCCCCAGATAGAACAGGCATCATGGATAGAACTTCTTCAGGTGCAAGACATTGATAGAATTAGGGAGTTTCTCTCCCTCTTCAGTAAATAATAAATAAGCACATGTCCCAAAAGCTATAGTAATGATGTAAGGTCCAAGCCAATTAGGATCAAATTTTCCCTTTTGATCTCTATGTTGTTGGTTCTTAGGATTTTCACATAGGACAAGATCTCCCACTTGGAATTCTCTAGGGCAAGCCTTTTTGTTGAAGGCTTTGGACATACACTTTTGATAGACCCTCATATGGTCAAATGATGCTTGTCATTTCTCATCTAGAAGTTCCAACTCTTGGAGTCTCATGGCACAGTAGTCTTTTTCTGTAACTAGACCTTTGAGGGAAACTCTAAGTGAAGGAATCTCAACCTCTAAAGGTAACATTGCTTCAATGCCATATGTAAGGGTAAAAGGAGTAGCCCTAGTGGGAGTACGAATACTCATTCTATAGGCCCACAAAGCCAGATTTATCTGTAAATTCCAATCTCTACCATTCTTACAAATTGTCACGTGAAGGATCTTAAGAATGGTTTTGTTTGAAGCCTCTGCTTGACCATTTCCTTGCGGGAAGTAAATGGAGGACCAATGTTGTTTAATCTTGAATTTATGGCAGAGTTTCTTAAGGTCCTTATTTTTTAACTAACCTCCATTATCAGTGATAATCTCAGAAGGCACTCCATATCGACAAATGATATGGTTCAGGATGAATACATAAACTTTCTTAACCAAGGCAATAGAAAGTGGGACAACTTCTACCCATTTAGAAATGTAGTCAGTAGCAGTGATGATAAATTTGTGTCCACCTGATGAGTTGGGATGAATCTATCCAACAAGATCAAAGGTCCAGCACTGAAATGACCAATGAGATATAGAAGGAATAAGCTCCCTGCTTGAAGCATGTATCAGGTGACCATGTTTTTGACACTTTTCACATGATTTTGCAAAAGCTACTGCATCAATCTGCATGGTAGGCCAATGGTACCCCACCCTAAGCAACCTTCAGGCCATGGAAAGACCATTGGAATGTCCCCCACAAATGCCCTCATGAATGTCAACTAACGCTTGATCAAATTCTTCCTTTTTTTAAGCATCTAAGAAGTGTTCTATCTAGACCTCTCCTATACAAATCACCAGAGATAAGGGTATGGTGAGAGGCATTTCAGGTAAGGTTTATGCATTCATATTGGTTAAAGGTTTCAGGTATAATTCCATCATGAAGATATGAGTAAATGGCACCATAACAGGATGATTCTTGACCAACAAGGGTACATATAACATGGCTTTCTTGGGAGTCATAGATAGGGTAATGTAGCTCTTCCACCAGGAATTCAAATCTAGATTCATGTTGCTCTAACTGAAGGAGTGAAGCAAGTGTAGCCATAGCATCAGCTTCTTTTTTTCTTCTCTAGGGATTTTTTGAAACGTGACAAATGTGAAATATAGTTTCAAGGAATCAACCATTTTCTTGTAAGGTACCAGTTTCTCATCTTTTGTTTGATAGTCTTCATTGACTTGGTTGATTATCAATTGTGAATCCCTATAGATGTGCAACTCTATGATTCTCCATTCTATGGCCAACTTAAGTCCATTTGTCAAAGCTTCATACTCGGCAATGTTGTTTGTACATGGGAACAATAACTTCTAAGACTTAGGAATCGTGTATCCATGAGGAGAAACAAACATGCCAGATCCTGAACCATTTTGCATAAAAGATCCATCAAATAACATCTTCCATGTTCTTGAAGTCATGTACATGAGATGCTCATCTAGGAAATCAACTTGAATAGGTGTACTATCTTGAATTGGGAAATTAGCCAATTAATCTGCTATGACTTGTCCTTTTATAGCTTTATGCTCAATGTACTATATGTCAAACTTAGAAAGAATCATCATCCATTTAGCAAGTCTACCTATGAGAGTAGCCTTACCAAGTAAATACTTGAGTGGATCAATCTTTGCTATGAGGTGTATTGTGTGCGCAAGTATGTAATGTCACAACTTTTGAGAAGCAAACACCACTATAAGGAAAGCTTTCTCAATACTAGTGTAATTAACTGTTGGCAAGTTGTCTATACTAAAGTATATGACTAGATATAGTGTTGGCATTATGGTAAAAAAGTCATATAGCAGTTTGGAGTCAGCGCACTTAGTGTAAAGATTAGAATTCAGTTAAGTGTTGAAGATTGGACAGTATATAGAGTCCCAGCAACTCAGAGCATTAGCACATGTATGTATAGATGAACTATGGTATGGGCCCTGGAAGTTAAGGTTGTTAGACTATACTTATGCTTAGTCTATGAGCGCATAAGTAGATATGCAAAGATGTGAAAGTTATAGTCAATTGAAGTTGCACAACCAGTGTGTGCCAGCAGTGAATAGAGCATAGAGCCGATAGTTAGCATTTTGGTTTGTGGGTATGTGCAAGATCATGAGGGGCCAAAAAGTGGCAATGTCAATTCAAAACTTTGACAATGTAGCTGACGACTTTTTTTTCACCCAAATTTGATAAAATGAAAAGGGTATCTTAAGGATATTATCAGCTTTCTATCGATATAATTGCTGTCAAATTTTGAATTCGGTAAGTAATTATTAGTTATTTTCTAATTGAGCTACCTCTAAAGTGCTAATTTATATACTGATTGAAAAATGACTATAACTTTCAAACAATATAATATTTTTGAAATCTAAAAAATGCATCACATTCTATGCTTCGCCTACTATAAGGGAAAAAAAAGTAAATTTGAATTTTGTAAAGTTCTGAATGAGTTAAGGTGGTTAGACACGAGAGTTTTTTTATTCAGAAAATGTTGTAGCAAAAAATTCATAATTAATTTTTTTTTGGAATAAAATTACAAAAAATATGTGTCACATCTAGGCATGAGTCTACTACTTATATATAAAATCTTATAATAAAATATTATCATTTGATTATGATTAAGGTGGTCAGACATAAACCTACTTCTTATTTTTTTCCTGAAATTTTTGTACTACTGCATTGAAATCTATACTTTTCACCAATCATACTAAATTTTTCTCAAAAAAGGCCTAGTAGTTTAGAAACTACATTCAATTTTCTATAGATTCTACTCTTACAACTTTTTGATATTAGGTTCATAGCTAGTTGAAATTTTAATGTCAAGTTGACTAACGCTGATTTGCTGATTTTTCATTGCCACTTAAGGGCACAGTTTGGCCCCTCATGATCTTGCACATACCCTTGTGATTATGATTTAATGTTGTAAAGGCTATGCACCCATTGTATTTAGGTTTCTGACATATGTACATGTATAATTGTATGCATGCTTAAGCCAATTCATTTGGAAGCGTTGTTTGTAATTAGTTATAGGGTAGACCTAATTGTATAATTTGTATGAGCGCATAAATATAATGTGTGCCCATTGTATTTGGCATGGAAGTTGCAGAAGAGTTGTGATAAGTAGAGAAGAGGTATGCGAAGTGAGCATTAGATGTATTAGAGCTTTGCTAGAGGTCAAAGCATCAATGTACCAAAGGAATTGATCTAACAAGCAATGTCATAGTAAATAGTTCACCTACAAATATAGTGTGTATCTGATTCAGAACGTTGTAGCCTTCACCATTTGAGTAGTGAGCGCTAGGACAGTGAGTCCACTCCCCTAACAGGGATGATTGTAAAAGACTCCTAACAGGGTCCAACCCTTGACAAGGTCTACTATACTTAAAGCATTGTAAAGCTACTCCTAATAGGGTAAAGGATCTTCTAACAAGGATCACAAAACACTAGTGTAGATTACTAGTGGGTATCAAGTCCCACTAGGGTTTTTACCTATTTGGGTTTCCCTATAACCATATTGGTGTCATGAGTTGATTTCATGTTTCATGTTTATATGAATGTTTATTTTAGTTCTTAAGCATTTATGTTCTACATAAAGATTAAAGATAAAAGTTAAAATAAAGTGAACACTGATTCACCCCCCCCCCCCTCTCAGTGTTCCCATTCTAAAAATTGGTATCAGAGCTCTGGTCCTCAGCAAAGAAGTTTAATGACTTAAGGATATCATGGACAAAGTAGAGATGAAACATCTGAAGAAAAATCTTGAAGCCTCTCTTGAAGACCTGGACAATTCAGAAAGAGAAATTCAAGAACTAAAAGAAAAAGTCAGTGATGCTCAATTGGTTATCAAAAGACTAAGAAAATATTTGAAAGGACAATCTGATAGTGAACTTGAAGAAAAAGTCAAGAAGTTGACTGAAGAAAATGCATCCTTATTAATTCAACTTGAAGAATTTGATGAAAAATTGATGAACAATCAAGATGTCTACAATGAACAAGTCAAGGAGAATCTTCAATTCAATGAAGAACTAAGGGAAGATAACTTAGAAATCTTGGAGCTAAAGAATATCAAAGAAAGATTGGAGTCTGAATTAAAAGAAGCAAAGAATCGTATGACAAATTACACACCAGTGTTGATTTGGTAGAATCATAGCTGTATGCAAAAAGAATCAAAGGAGACACTAGCTGCATTGGATACAATGAAGCACAAAATCAGATTGACAATATGTGATCAAGAAAGGATTCACAAAAGAACTCTACTAATGATGAGAAGACTAAAGATCAAACCAAAGACAATGATGGTCCACCTAGGAATGAGCACAATCAAGTATATCACACTTGTTTTGCTTGTAACAAGCATGGACACATTGCAAGAAACTGTACAGAGGTAAAAACTTTTAATGGCTACTATTATTCATGCAATAGATTTGGTCATAGAGCTTTGAATTGCAAGACTAGTAAGAAGAACAAAACTCAGCAAGATCAAAGGAATCAGAACCAAACAAATGTAAGAAGTTGTGAGAATGTTACATGTCAGATATGTAACTATAATGGTCACTCAGCCAAAACATGTAGAATGGTGACTCGTGTCAATGCTCCAAGAAATAATAGACCTCCACTCATTTATCACTCTTGTAACAAGGCTAGACATATCTCAAGGTTCTGTAGATCAAGGATGCAAGGTCAAGATAGCCCTAAAAAGACCGAAGAACCTATTTTGGATCTTGAAGTAGAAGTTAAGTTTGTGAAAGCCTCAGATGATGTGAGCATGATTTGGTCAAAAGGAAAGAAGGAAAACACTGTTGAGAATGTATTGGATGCATCCCAAGTGGACACACCCTCTACATCTATATAAATGGCCCTTAGGGTCATAGGGGGAGCTAATTTAGCTCTAGACCCTGTGTGGCTAGTATACTCATCCTCAGAGTATGCACCTTTGGACTTAAGATTTTAGAGTGTATAGGAACCTTCGTGCAAGAGCACACATTTTGATTGTTAGTGGAGCTCAAGTTTGAAATTTTGAAGTGACAACCTAGTTTACGCGACATGCATTAATGGTAGATTTTCCACTTTAAAGTACAAAGAAGTCATTTGATTGCTCATTACATTCAAATTCAGAGCAATAGGAGAGTAGAAAGAGCCTTGGAAGTTGTTGTGAAGTCTTGGAGATTGAATCTATCAGAGATTTTCTATAGTTATCAGTGCATTTGATTAGTCATAGTAACCCTAGCTCATTGCGCTGATTTAGAAGTCATCAAATCATCTCTAAGTTTAGTTGGAAAGTGATTATCAAGTAAGTTATGGCCACTCCCATAGTTTTTGATGTTGCTGAAAAGAAGAGATACATTTTCAAGAGGCACCCGGTTAAATCAACCCTAGATGAGTTAGAGGGAGCTTTCTCATGCACGTTGATGGACATCATGCATGTAGAAGACATAAGGTCTTACATCTATTGTAAGAAGGAACCTGTTGGACTAGATAGGTTAAGGGGGCACATGGACACAATGTTGAAACCAGACAAAACATTCATGGATGAATACACCAAATGGAATGATCACCCCATTGTTGAATATGCCACAACATATGAATTCTATGAGAGTGAATGGATAAAAATCTTGTTGAGTAGAATCCATGATGATCTATTTTGGATTGGAGATGTTTCAGTGAGAATCACAAATGACCTAATTCATGAGATGACAAGCTTTTCTAGAATAGGCATCATCCTTCCAGTGGGTAAGGATGTCAAGAAAATGGTTGAACAAGTATGTAAATCTAGAAGTGATAGGCATGGCATGACCATTGAGCCTATAGAGCAAGCAGACATCAAATTGATGTCAATGATACTGGGTTACAAGTTTCATCACACCAGTAGGGTGAATAGTGTGTCTATGGGCACTATTCTAGCAGCTATCAGGCTTGTGCAAGAAGATGGAGAGTTCAACTTATGTGAGATCTTGCACACACAGTTGATAGATAACATCAAGGCTATCAAACATGACAAAACAAAGATATTCAGGTTTGGGTCCCTAATCATCTACATGTACCTTCATATTGTTGGGAAGATATCAAATTTGTACTTGGACAAATCCATTCCTACAATGCCTCAGATATCAAAAAAGGCATGCACTAAAAGCACCTTAAGAGACTATATAACCTTGGAATTGAAGACCTTTAGATAAAGAATGCAGATGAGGTATAGGATTCCTAAGAATATTGTGGAGAAGTATAAAGACACAATATGCTTTATGGTGGAGACAAACACTACATGTATGGAAGTTGTTGAGCCTAGAACTAAGTGGATTCATCCACTTGGGTATGAGGTAGAAGAAAAATTTCTTGAAGCCTATGCACAGGTATTGCTATCAGCCCCTAAAGATGATAATGAACCTAGGTGGGGAACCTATGAAGAAAAGACTAGAGAAGTTGATGCTAAGCTGAACAGTGTTGCAACAAAAAGAAAGGTTGCAAAGGTCACATCTGAAATCTTGAGAATACATGGTGTGTCTCAAGCAGACCTTGATAAAGCAAGGGATGAAAATATTGCATTAGAATTGAAAGGTGCAGCAACAGAGGAAGAACATGAAGATCCTAAGCTAAAGAAGATAAAAACTACATCAGATGACAATCAGAAGGGTAAAGAAGATAGTACTCCTTCTATGCCTGAAGATACTCCTTCAGAGTATAAGCCTTTGTTCAAAAGGAAGAAAGAAGCTAGCACTAGTCATCCATCATCGTGAGCATTAAGGAGCAAGAAAAATACTCAAGCACCTCCTCAGGAAGGATTCAGACCTAGCCTTAAAGTTTTGAATGCAAGAATTGTTGATGAGGGCAGAATTGATCAAGTAGAGAATTATTATGAATCTTATAGTGAGATTGACAAATCAAAAATACATAGTATGATTGTCAAACACATGATCAAGTTCAAGAAGACATTCCTTGAATTAAAAATGGAAATTCCAAATAAATTATGGGATATATTAGAAAACCTAAAGAGACAAGCTAATGAAGAAGATCTAAGGATTAGAGAAAAAGTACTAGAAGATACTCTATATGTATGTTGTAAAGAAGAAGTGGAACTGATATTGAATTTGGTGAAGCTGCACCTAAGGACTAAGATAAGGACTCTTCACATCATGAATAAAGACTATGAGTTGATTGCGAAGGAAATAGAGAAGGCCTTTGAAAAGGTGTTATTGGAGCAACAAATAAAACCACCTACTGCACCCATCTCTCATGCACCCAATAAGGAAGACAAAGTGGCAGAGCCCACTAATGTACTAATGACAGGTCCTCGGGACTCAGTGCCCATAATAAAATCACACAAAGAGAGCACTATTATCATAGATAATGTGGAAATAGCCATGGTGGCTACTAATAAGGAGTTGGACAAGTTTGAGGAAGCATTTTTCAGCACTGAGGAAGCTGCAAACCTATGCAGTAGTACACCTCCCATTCAGCAAGAAGAAGTACTCATAGAAGATGTTTCTGATGAGAAAGAAGAAGAGAAGAAAGGAGAAAAGGAAAAAGAAAGAAAAGATGAAATTGTTGTTGAACTGGTAATAGTAAAACAAGAAGTGGTGATGGACAACACTTCCATCACTCCCTCCTCAGCATTGTTGTCAAGTTTGACATATGACAAAAGCAGTTTGGATTCTTGGAAAGAAGAAGACCTGACTAAGTTTAGTGTCTTGGCTATGGAGAAGGCAAAGGAGAAGCAAGTCATGATAAATCCTCTCCTTATGGAATCAGTTAATATTTTGAACATTTTTTTCCCTGAAGATAAGAAAGTGCAAAATGTACATTCGGTTGATGATGTGAGTATAGTTCTCTCATAGTTCAAAACTAATTTTTCTAGCCTAGAATAATTTGTGTGCATAGTGGTAGAAGAGAAATACTTAAAGAAGAGACTCAGTGAACTAATGAATAGATTCGCACTTGACTTAAGTTCACTTAAGTCTAGCCAATCATCCTTGAAGGAATTTGTAGATCAAGGAAGGAAAATCATTGCAGAATCCATAGATCAGGATAAGCTCACTAATGCCCATCTTAAGAAGATCAAAGATGCAGAGGCAATGATTGAGAAGGTAAATAATTCAGTGCTAGACACATCCACTGATGTGAACATGTGTAACAATGTCTATCAAGGTCATTTGGACATAATTGAGAAGGCAGAGAAAGAAATGGAGAAGATAAGGTCTAGACAGACTCAATTGAGGAATGCTCTTGCACCCTCACTAGAAATTCTCAGTCAAAACATAAAGGATATTGATGCAACCATGATAACCTATGATCAAGGTCTGAGCATAGAATTGGAGAAGATGGAGAAGCTTCAATATGCATTATGCTCCCATCTACAGATAGTCAATTCACTAATAACCTTTTGGAAGAAGGAGATCCAGAACCTCAAATTTGCATATCCAGATGTTTTCCCTCAGTGAGTAAGTGTACATATAGTTTTTTGATGCACCTTTGTCATTAATGTCAAAGGGGGAGTTGTGTATAGAATATGAAGGAGATATAAGGTTATGCATAGAAGATGTATAGAAGACAAAAGTTTTTGTGTAAAGGTACAGTTAGCAACTTGGCCATATTTTTTTATTGCCATCAATGACAAAGGGGGAGATTGTTGGCAAGTTGTCTATACTAAAGTATATGACTAGATATAGTGTTTTCATTATGGAAACAAATTCATATAGCAGTTTTGAGTCAGCGCACTTAGTGTAAAGATCAGAATTCAGTTAAGTGTTGAAGACTGGACAATATACAAAGTCCCAATAACTTAGAGCATCAACGCACATGTGTACGGATGAACTATGGTATGCACCCTAGAAGTTAAGGTTGTTAGACTATACTTATGCTTATTCTATGAGAACATAAGTAGATATGAAAAGATTTGAAAGTTATAGTCAGTTGAAGTTGCACAACTAGTGTGTGCCAGCAGCGAACAGAGCATAGCACTGATAGTTAGCATTTTGGTTTGCAATTATGATTTAATGTTGTAAAGGATATGCACCCATTATATTTAGGTTGTTGAAATATGTACATGTATAATTGTAAGCACACTTAAGCCAATTCATTTGGAAGCATTGTTTGTAATTAGTTATAGGGCTGACCTAATTGTATAATTGGTATGAGCACATAAATATAAGGTGCACCCATTGTATTTAGCATGGAAGTTGCAAAAGAGTTATGATAAGTAGAGGTATGTGAAGTAAGCATAAGATGTATTAGATATTTTCTAGAGGTCAAAGCATCAATGCACAAAAGGAACTGATCTGACAAGTAGTGTCACAGTAAATAGTTCACCTGCAGATATAGTGTGTATTTGATTGAGAAGGTTGTAGCCTTCACCATTTGAGCAGTGAGCTCTAGGACAGTGAGTCCACTCCCCTAATAGGGATCATTTTAAAAGAATCCTAATAGGGTCTGACCCTTAACAAGGTCTACTGTACTTAAAGCATTGTAAAGCTACTCCTAACAGGGTAAAGGATCTTCTAACAAGGATCACAAAACACTAGTGCAGATTATTAGTGGGTATCAAGTCCCACCGGGGTTTTTACCTATTTGAGTTTTCTCATAACCATATTGGTGTCATGAGTTGATTTCATGTTTCATGTTTATGTGAATGTTTAATTCAGTTCTTAAGCATTTATATTCTGCATAAAGATTAAAGTTAAAAGTTAAAATACAGTGAACACTGATTCACCCCCCCTCTCTATGCTCCCATTCCTAACAATCCTCATACGAAACAAACGTATGATTAATGTAATATATGGCTCTTTCTTTCCCATGTTCATCAAGTTGAGCTAGTAATGCCCCCAAGGAAGATGTTGTCATTGAAACATATAGAATAAGTGGTTCCTAAGGATAAGAGGCATTAAAATAGGAGGATTTGCCAAGTATTTCTTGATTTGGTGCATGCTCTTTTGACAATCTTCATTCCAGACACATTTAACTCCCTTATGTAAGTTCTTATTGAAAGGTTGAGCTCTATCTGCCAATTGTGAAATGAACCTCCTTATAGATTGAAGACATCCTTGAAGACTCCTCATTTGACTAATGTTTTTAGGAGGTGGCATATCCATGATTGCTTGGACTTTTTCAGGGTCTACCTCTATTCCTTTTGCTGAAATGATAAATCCTAGAATTTTTCCAGAGGTGACACCAAATGCACACTTTTTAGGATTTAACCTTAATTGAAATTGTTCCATGTGATCTAGAATGACTTCTAAATCACCTAAGTGTGTATCTCTTTTCTTAGATTTGGCCAAGGTGTCATCCACATAATCTTCCATGTTTTTATGTGTCATGTCATGAAAAATGGTTGTCATAGTTCGTTGATAGGTGGCTCCTACATTTTTTAAACCAAAAGGCATAACGTTCCAATAGTAGGTACCCCATGCACAAGTGAATGCAATATTTTCTTGATCTTCAGGAGCTATCTTAAGTTGATTGTATCCAGAAAAACCATCCATCAAAGAATAAATTCCATAACCCGCAGTCATGTCCACTATCATATCTATGTTTGGGAGTGGAAAATCATCCTTTGGGCATGCTCTATTGAGATCTCTAAAGTTTGTGAAAATTTGAATGGATTTGTCATGTTTGGAAACTGATACAATGTTTCATATCCATTCAACATAGTCAATAGCTCTTATGAATCCTGCACCAAGGAGTTTCTATAATTCAGCTTTGACTAAAAGAGCTATGTGAGGATGCATCTTTCTCAATTTTTATTTGACTAGTTTTACACCTGGAGCTATGGACAAGTGATGTATAATAAGATTAGTGTCCAACCTTGGCATATTTGAATAAGTCCAAGAAAAATTGATCTTCTTTTTCTGTAAGAACTTAGTGTAGGCCTCTTTTTCTTTTGATGATAAGGACTAAGCCAAATGTACTATCTGTGGAGCCTCATTTGTACCCAAGTTAACTGCTTGTCTTGGCTCAACAAGAACTGAAGATCTATCTTGAAAATAGCTAGGGAGATGATCAAGTACCTCATCCTTAGGCACCTTAGAGAGGTTTTCACCCGTGCATATGTCATTTATTTTTACTTTTTTTGGTTCTTACACTGCCACACTAGTTTTTGCCATCAGAACTCTTATTCTTTTTTTCTTTTCTTTTTATTTTGTGACTAAGGTAATTGATGTCTAGTTCTGTCATGCTTGTAGCTAGTTCAGTGGTGGAAGAGACTATGGATTCAATGTCATTCAAGTAACAAGTTATCTCATAGTCATTTTGGAAAGTTAAGAGCTTAGGCTCTTGATAGCGTTGGGACCAATCAATGAGGTTAGGATGAGAAAGGGGTAATTCAATGACTGGTTCAAGGTTGTGGATATGAATGGTATCATCTCTGGTGACTGAAGAGTTAGAGTCTATCAAGTATTCTTCTAAGCTACCCAAATCAGGATTCATCCTACCAAGTGAAGAATCATCCACTAAGGCAACATGTGGGTTCCAGTTCTCCAATTCTACATAGGACTTGTCAGCTACCTCAGGATGAGAACTATAAGTATGGATGACATTAATGTCCATGTCAACTATGGAAGAATCAGAGAGAGACTCCCATTCATACTCATGTGAATTTGTATCTGAATCTCGACTGGGATGTTTACACTATGCATGTTTAGGATGTCTTGATGTGGAGGCTCTAGTATCACCAAGAGTAACACCTTTTTGAACACCATTCTTTTGTTGATTTTCTTTGACATGATCTTCTATACTTGATTCATCATGTTCTAGGCTTGAAACTGTTGCATGAGTAATTGGATTGTTTGAATCTCCCCAAAGGATATTAGTGGAAGGGACCCAATCTTCACACATATCTTGTTGATTTGTCAAATTTGGCATGTATTTTAGTTCATCTTTACTATCTGACTCATCAAGGATAGGATTAGTTTTCTTGTTATGATTCTCAAATCCTAGGCCAACCATCTTCTTAGTGTTGCGTCCAAAAAGAGTATGATCGAGAGGTTCAGCCTAACATCCAATCTGTGACTAAGTGGGCCATGTCTTGGATAGCCCATATTTTTGACAAAAGTATACCCTCTTCCATAAACCTTAGGAGAGGGAGATAATTTCTCATTGTGCATGTATTTATCTTCTCTATAAATCTAGTCTTTAACAGCCACCTCTTCTTTCTCATCTTGGATAGGAACTGAGGACTCTACAAATGTGCCAAATAAAGTCATGGTTGAAGAGGAAGGTCTCATCTCTTGTGAAGGCTTACCATAAGACCTAGGTGAAACTAGAAGCTTCACAAAGGATTCAAGTTGATACCCCCCCATGCCAAGGTCCATTGACTTAAACTTATCTTTTCACTCTGCTAGTGTCACATTGAAATCCTCCGCTTCTCTATTGAGGGGAACATGAGCATTTGTTGAGATTGAGTTAATAGATAAAGTGTTATCCCCTGGTATAAAAATCTCTACTCCATTATAGGGGAACTTAACACACTGATGATAAGTAGATGGTACTACTTTCATATCATGAAGCCATAGTCTACCAAGTAAGATGTTGTATACAAGGGGTCCAGCATCAACAATTTGAAATAAAATGTCTTTCTCAATGGGGCCAATCCTATCAGGGAGGATAGCCAACCCCTTGGAACTCCTTTTTTCCTCATCATAGGCTTTTATGGTGATCTTCTTTCTGGTATCTATGACTTGTTTGGAATAACCCAATGTCTTTAAAAGACTCAATGAACAAATATTAAGCCCAGCACCCCCATCTATTAACACATGCCTGACATAGGTTTTGTGAATCATGACTTCAATATGAAGGGTGAGATTATGTGGGTGGCTCAAAGCTTTGTCATCATCCTCTGAAAAGGTTAGGTAATGAGGGCTGGCAATATGATTAACCATGTTTTGGAATTGATCAACATCTAAGTTATTAGGGACATTCATTGTGTGTAGAGCAACCTCAAGGACTTTCTTGTGTCTCGGGGACAACTCTAAGAGCTCAAAGATCAAAATCTAAGCTGGGGTTCTCTACAACTAATCAACAAGATTATAGCTCAACTTGGGATTAACTGTTGATTTTGAGGTAACATTCTTGGATGCCACTTGCTTTGGTTTATTGGATTGAATTGAGTTGGGTCCTCTAATGACAATAGGACCTTGACTTTGGGTAACAGCATTGAGAGCTTGGGATGACATTCTAGAGTCGGGACCTCTTAGCACCACAACGGGTCCTTCGTCAAAGATAGGAGGAGAGTCATAACCATAGGGATCTTTATTTCTCATCATGTTGACATTTTCCTCTACAACTTCAAGCATGTTGACCATGTTCTCCATGGCTATGTAAGTGTAATTGATCTTAGCCTTGCCATTCTTAGGTTTAGAGGTTTCCTCCTTCTCATACTTGGGCAAAGGCTCTTTGAATGCCTTATGATCAGCATTGGTGTTCAGCTCATCTATCTAAAGTTTTCCATTCTCAATGAGATCTTGGATGATATGCTTAAGTTTCCAACAGTGTTTTATATCATGTCCAATACCATTGTGAAATTTGCAGAAAGCTTTCTCATCCCACCAATGTGGCTTAACATCAAGAATATGATGCTTTTTGAGATCTTGAGGATGTGCAAGATTGTTGGCAATGAGTGTTTTGAAGACATCCTCATATGAATCACCAAGTTTTGAAAATTGACACCTCTCTTTCTTAGGATTATCTTTGTATCTTGGCCTATGCTCTTGTTGGTTGGATGTGTTGAGATTCATTGCTTGAACAACACTAGATAAGTGAACAACACCTTGATCCTTGGATTGAGAAGAGTCCACAACTCCATCATTAACCACTTGTTTGTTCCTATTCCAATGTGAGTTTTTCCCTTTGTCCTTGTTAGAGTTGTAGTTATTTTGACCATTGTTGTTGTTGTTTCCATGTTTGGCCAAAATTCCTTGTTCTTTCAAAACATCCTCAATTCTACATGCGGTTTCAACCATGGTATCAAAGGAATCAAAGACCATCTTCCTAACTTCATACCACATTTTGGGAACCAAGACAAGGATGTCAATCTTCTCATTTTCAAGAGTGGTCCTAGAGTAGCGAGAGAATTTTCATCTCCACCTTTGCAAGAAAGTGACAAAGGATTCCCATTGATTTTTCTTTAAGTTTCATAAGTCCAACATGGTGACAGATCTTGAAAGGTTGTATGCAAAGTGTTGAACAAATCTATGGACCAGCTCTTTGAAAGTCTTGATGGGGGGAGTTATGTTGGTGAACCATTCCATTGCTTGACCTTTAAGACTCCTTGGGAATAATCTCATAAGGTAGGATTCATCTTGATGGAACTCAAAACTCATAATATAGAACTGACACACATGATCATGTGGATCTCCATTGCCATCATACTTGTCATATTGGGGGATTTCCACCTTTCTAGGAAAATCTTTCATACTCACACTCTTTTGAAAATGATTGGGAAAAATTGAGTCAAGTGAAAAGGAACTCTTCGGTGTCAACACCTTTTCCATCATACACTTAAGTTGCTTGATCTCCTCTTCTTGGGATGGACCTTGCTTCTTGATCTTTCCATCCACATCAAAATTGTAAGGGACTCTAGCACCCTTGTTGATCAAACTCTCTAGGCACTTATCTTTGTTTTTCTCCACATACCTCTCCACATACTTCTAGAAGAGTGGTTCTTGTTGCATTTTCTTGAAATCTTGAGAGTCAAGGTCAAAACTTGAATTACCACACCCATATTGTGAACCATGGTGAGCACGTTGAGAAGGTTGTCTCAAGTTCCTAGGAGGTGTTTGTATCCTATAATGGTCTTTTTGTGAAGCCCTTCTTCCTCTAGGGCTAGGAGATCTTGAAGGTGTTCTTGAGTATCTTCCACTTTGTGGAGTCTTAGGAGGAGTGGGTGGAGGAGAGTTGTTTCCACCACCAACACACATGTTGTATTGATCATTGAGTTGTTGAGCCAAAATCCTATCTTTCTCTTCTTGTGCGGCTATCCTTTCTATATCCAATAAAGCTTGTCTTTATGACTCTAGGAGTCTACTTTTCTCTTCCTTTGCAGCTTGTTCATCTAGGAAGGCTTTCTCTTCATGCTCAATTATTTTGAATCTTTCACTTGTATACCTTGAAGTTGTTTGGAGTAGTGAACTTGGTCTTGAATGCCTAAACAAGTCATTGGTATATGCTGCATTCACATAAGTATCATAAGGCTCTTCATCTTGATTGTCATGTTGTGATTGTTCATCTTGATAGGATTTATGCATTTCCCTTTGAGCCCTTTGATGTGCATCCAAATATTTGGTTGACATAAGGGGTGAAACTGGTCGATTTTCATTAGAGGAACTGCCAAAAAGAATGTTGTCTTGATGTCTTTCCAATAGGTTGTCAAGACTCTTATCCTTTTCTTCCCTCTCTCTCCGAGTTATTGTGTAACTCATGTCCATATCTAAATGAGAAGGTGCTAAGGATGTGCTCAACTTGCTAGGATTGCTCTTGGGGTCAAACCAAACTTCTGAAGTATTCCTAGGGGATTGATCAAAGATGGGCTCTTTTCCCTTACGTTTTTGGCGAGTTTGGACTAAAGGTAATTGGTCAAAGACTACTTGAGGTCATTTTCCTTGATTCACTTGATACCTTGTCATAACTGACATGAAAGAAAAAGCACTAGGTGAAAAGATGATCCTAAGAAATGTTGGTACCAAACTAAGATAGTAAAAGCATTCAATTATCCAAAAGAGAGGTGATAAGATAGATTTTTTGCAGGAGGTATAAACCAACATTGCCATAGAGGTGCCCAACAATGGATAAGTATCCTAACACATATGGATTAGGAGGATGATTTACCCAAGATATATTTGATTGAGTTTGAATTTGGATGGAAGTGAATTGGACAACAGATTACTAAGACTCTCCAAGTGTGTTGTCAAAGGATCCAAAGGTTGGTCTTTTCAACAAGGACAATTTCTAACTTACCAATTCCAAGCAAGGTCACTTGTAAAATCAAAGATTTATATTCAAGAGGTCGAGACACATGAACCCAAGGTGCAAACAAGCTTCCAACAGTGGGGTAAGTGACCTACTATAATCTGGATTGACTAAGGGAGACTGAAAATGACACGAATCAACTTTGAATTGCAGACAATAGGAAGACAGTAGGATGACTCTGTGCGATGGTTCGCAAGGTAGCAGAATGATACAATTTTCCCAGATGATATTTTTCAAGAAGTAGTACGATAGAATCCAAGTAGTTGATACGATAATATCCAGATAGGTGGTGTGATAGTTGTGCAGTATCATATGATATTTGACCAGTGAATGTGTAAAATCCAATTTTGAAGGTAATTTGATCAAAGTTGCAGGTTGATAAGCTCAATTTCTCAATTTTAAACATAGTAATAGTAGAAAATAGATAGGTTTGCATATAGTAAGTGATCAAATGTGTCGTAAAACACTTGAATAAGGGCAAAAGAAACCTTTCCAAGACATGTACTTGGGATATCAAAACAAAAAAAAATCCTATGAGCACTATCGTGATGCTTGATGTTTGAGAACGTTTACACGGGTGGATCACAGTGAAGATAATTCAAGCACTTGCTAGCCTAGAAAGACAAAGGCTCAATACTCAACAACTTGGCCCACACTTGATGTCCCATTTCCTCACACAAAGTGGTTGCCCACAATAGATATTGGCTTTGTCATGGAAGTGCCAATGACACAACCAAAGGAACACAGATGGTAAGTAAAATCTTGGGATGATCTGGGTTAGTCCACTAGGATTGATCCTTGCACCAAGATGTTGAGCAGAAAAATTGGGTAGCTTCTATCTAAGGTTCATAATAAGGGCTTCCGTTCGCAATACCCCTCTTTCTCCCCGAAGGGACTCCTTACCTTGCGGCAAGTAATGGACCTCGTGGCCACAAGAGTACCTTAAGCATTCTTGCTTAGCATTTTCCTCATGGTCACAATCCCACAAGTACTCACACTAAGCAAAGACAAGTACTACATCTACCAAGGTTTTATGTCCTTGATAGCCTTGAGTTTATAGTAGGTTGGAATGCCCAGGTATTATCTTGTCCCCACTTGGGTCATTCCTCTTGATTGCTCAAGAGCAGGCCCACTAAAGGATTCTAAACTAAACAAAAAGTGGATCAACCTTTGAAAGTCAAGATTTCTAGTTCACCACAAGGGTGAAGAGCATACTCTCCTATCTCAAAAGCCTTTCCCAAACACACCAAGAAAAGTTCAATTAACCCTCTTGCTTTCAAAATCTAGAGGTGGGTCAAGATTTTTGGTTCACCACAAGGGTGAAGAGCATACTCTCCTACCACCAAAAGACTCCTATGACAAGACATTAAGTGCCTAAGAAAAAAAAAGGAGCTAGTATATGTCGCACTTAAAAATGAAAGAAAAGAACAAACACTTGGTGGTTTTTATGCTTTGGGCAGCCCTGCAAGAAAGATTAGTAGCCCTTGTGCATTTGAAGCTTTGACATGCGTTCTTTTTTAGCAAATAATGCAAGCAATTAGGGCACACTTACAAACACAACTTGTTAGGCCCACAAAGGTTAGTACAGCAAAAACCAAGTATAATCTGAAAATGAATCCCTGTCCTAACACAGCAAGTCAAAATGAGCAAGCAAACAAATCCAAATCTTGCAAAGAAAGAACCAAAATCAGTCACTACTAAGCCTGGTCAACAGTTCTATTAGAAAAAGTTTTCCATGATACTTTTTAGTATAAGAGTGTGATATTTCTTTTTTGAATGATACTTTGCACTACTTCCAGGTGACAGAGTGTAATATAGTAGTGCGACAGAACTCTGTATGGTCGTACGATACTCTAACTAGAAAATTATCGTACAGGTATATAAATAACTATTGTATGATACTAGAAAACTGTTATATGATACTCTGTCAGAAAAAAAACAAAAAAAAATAGCTGAAACAGCAAGCTAATAGTGACAAAAAAAAGTGCAGAAATGCAAGAAAAGAAAGGCAAAATAGAAGTGTCCTACCCTACGATGGGTGCCAGAAATGTACACTCAAAATGTGCACTTCTCTAAGTCTTTGGTTCCAAGAGCATCCATGAATTGGAAACCTTGAGAAAGAGACTTAGAGCTACCTAGGCATGGACTGCAAGGGTGTTTAGAGGGCTCTCATCTAGAGCTATTAAGCATATAACCTTGCCAGTAAACCATGCAATGGGAGATTCAAAGAGACAATGGCAAGAATGCCAATATCTTCAAGAATCACAAATGAAAGATATAATGAAAACTATGCTAGAATGAGAATGCAAAAATGCAACTATGTTATGAAAATGAGAGTATTACAAGCCTTTACTAATTAAGCTATGTGAATTAAGCTAGAACATGGAAGGAACTAAGCTAAGAATGCCATGAAAACTAATCTATAATACAAGTATGAAGACTAAAATGCAACAAGCTCCCCAAAGCTCCAAAGTCACCTAAGAAAACCAACAACACAACATTAGCATCAAGAGTGGGATCCTTTGAATGAGAAAAGAGCTCTCCTTTTAAAGATAAATGGACCATAGAGATTAAGAGGCAAAAGATTTGATCAAAGGTGGAGTTTGAAACTGGGATCAATCCTTGTGCATAAATCTCCTCTAATGAGAAAGAAGTGTTGACTTTTGTGCCCCATGTGAGACAAAAAGACCTTTTCTTCTTTTTATAAAATAGGAATAATGCTTTATTTGTGCAACTTAGGATAAGAGGTAAGTGGGGGCTTTTCATTTAATAAAAGGGGAGGGAATACCTTTTAATTAAATAAAGACTTAGGATAAAATGGTTAATCCATAGAATATAATCCATTAAATGATAGAATTAATATTTGATCAAGGAAATTGATTTAATTTGAAAATATTGCAAAGCATTGATTCAGGAAATTGATAAATTGAAGAATGGGGCCCAAAGTCTAGGCGACCATTTTAGGGTGTATACAAGTCATACTTAAGATGCATACATTCTATATCACATTTTACTGAAACTAGATAAGCAAACTATTGAAACACCACAACCAAGTCCATGACTTGATCAACAAAATATATGAAGTAGTCAATAGATATGAAGTAATGAAACTTGTCCATATCAATATACCAAAATTTCTATTGAACTATAAGTATTTATAGGTAGAAACAACACCTAGAAGAAATATGTAAGAACAATAGTTAATGGGTACCAACATAAACTACAACCATTGAAATATGTTGATGCACCAAATGATGTATTCCATTTGTGGAAATAAGTACACCCAACGTAATACACCAAAACTGCACGTACAAATATATTCTACAAACTTAACTGAAACCTTGATGTCTAATCGACAGCCACAAACATCCAACCAACATTGCTAACAACCAACCAATACTACTAAGTAATTAGTATGGATGTTTTGACATCAATAAAAAAAATTCCAGCAAAATCTCAATCAATCTAAGAATCTCACACTTTTCCATTGATGATAATGAAAAATCAGAAAATTGGGGTTAGTCAACTTGACGTAAAAAGTTGAACATCCTATCATCCTTATGTAAAAAAGTTGTAAGAACAGAATCTGTAGGAAATTGAATGTAGTTTCTAAACTACAAGCCCTTGTCTAAAAAAATTAATCTAATTGTTCAAAATTTTATATTTCAATGCAGTAGTACAAAAGTTTCATGAAAAAGATAAAAAGTACATGTATGTCTGACTACCTTAATCATAATCAAATGATGATATATTTTCACAAGATTCTAGACATAAGTAGTAGACTCATGCCTAGATGTGACACATATTTTTGTGTAATTTTTCCCCAAATAAATAATTAATTATGAATTTTCTTCTACAACTTATTCATAATAAAAAAAGCTCATGTCTAACCACCTTAACTAATTCTAAACTTTACCAAATTGAAAACTTTCTTTTTCTTATAGTAGGCGAAGCATAGAATATGACACATGTTTTGGATTTCAAAAAGGTTAAACCATTTGAAAGTTATAGTTGTTTTTCAATCAGTCTATCAATTAGGAATTTAAAGATAACTCAATTAAAAAATAAGTCATATTTACTTAATAAACTCAAAAATTGACAGCAATTATATTCATGAAAAGTTGATAATGTCTTTAAGAAACCCTTTTCATTTCTTCAATTTCAGTTGATAAAAAGGTTGTTAGCTACATGGTCGATGTCTAGAGATCAAAGAAAATATGGTGAAGATGTCTTTTAGGTTGACCATTCACGTTTGGCATTGCAAAATGAAATCCTAAGGAAAATACCAAGCCTGATCGGATATCCAAAACAATATCACATATCCGATAAAATTGGATATCTGATAATTTCGGATATTAGATTATATTTGATATCTGATATCTCCCACCCAATTCCAACATTAAAAATTGAATGCTTTTTTCAATTTTAAGTTATATATTATAATTTTTTTAATATTAATATTAAATGATAATAGCATTAGTATTATATAAATGTTTATACTAGTATTGTATTATATTATTATTATTTATTTCTCTATTGTATAATAGTATAATATTAATATTAAATATTTATGAAAATATTTATATTATATGTTCAATAATACCTAAGGGAGAGAGAGAGAGAGAGAGAGAGAGAATCAAATATGCGAAACCCTTTAAATTGTGTTCAACATTTGCGAAACCCTTTGAGTTGTGTTCAACATTTTCACAATGAAAATTTTGAATGCAGTCGTGGACTATAAATATAACTTACTGGTGAAAACTAGATATTCAATATAAAATTAGATATCCGATAATATCGGATATCTGATAATATCAGTTATCAGATATCCGATCGGTTACTTGATATTATCAGATATTCGATATTATCAAATATCCAATTAGGCATGATCTTTGGCTTTTGGCTTGTCTAGGTGTACTAACACCCAGGCCTACTAAAAAGTCAACAAAATTTTTAGTGCACTTTTGGACGAGTGAAAAGTTCATTTTTTCACATCGCCAGTTTTTGGCATACCATGATCTTGCATATACGCACCTATATATATCTAAGATTTATTTTATGAAATTCTTAATTTCACTGATTAATTTTGATAACTTCTATTTAGCATCAATACATGTCTTCTTAATAGACTCCTTGATCTTTTTGCAATCAGCTCCACTCTACAACATTATGCTCTCAACATCTCTGACCAACTCAACTCATACCATACAAGATGCACTAGAAACCATGATCTTATTACTAATCAAGTGATCTGTCAACAATTCCTTTATCTTTGTTCTACTTTCCAAAGAGTAACTAGACCATAATTCACTGATTTTGTCATGTTGAAAAGTTAAGGTGCTAAGAGGGGGGATGAATCAGTGCCTTATAAAACTTTAACCCTCAATAATTATTTTACCTTTTGAACCTTAAATCTTTTTTTTCATGTATAAACTTAAAAAATCATTACTGAATGAAAGCATAAAAAAGTAATCTCTTTTAACCATAAACACATAAAAAAACATTAACACATTTGACACATGATTTTGGTCACACAAAAATCCTTAGTTAGAGGGGAAAACTGCAGTGGGGATGACACCCATAACTCCTCACTACTGTATCATAAAGGTTTCTCGCTTAGAGAATACAAAATATCACTTCTAGTGATTTACCCTATTAGGAATAATACATAAACAAGACCTTGTAAATTCTACCTATTTAAAAGATTTTGAAACACTCATTAAGTATGCACTTTGTTAAGAGATATACAATGTAAAGATCTTGTTAAAGATTACCCAATATGTAGGATTTGAGAATACAAAAACAACAATGTATTCATGTAATAACTATTGGAAACAATTGTCTGAAGGAAATTGCTACTCAATTATGTATTGTCTTTGATGTCACACTATGTCATAGTCCGCAGCAACCAGTTCCTACCGAGCTCAGTCAGTCTACCAGACAGGAATATTACCGAGTTCAGTCGGTCATCGAAGAAAAGATAGTGTTTACCGAGTTCAGTCGGTCATCGAAGAAAAGATAGTGTTTACCGAGTTCAGTCGGTCATCGAAGAAAAGATAGTGTTTACCGAGTTTAGTCGGTCATCGAAGAAAAGTTAGTGTTTACCGAGTTCAGTCGGTCATCGAAGAAAAGTTAGTGTTTATCAAGTTCAGTCGGTTATTGAAGGTAAAAGATTGTCGGTGTTTACCGAGTTCCCTTGGTCTCCAAAAGATTATAGAAAGTTATGGTCACCGAGCACTGTCGGCCCTTGAAGGATTTTTGCAAATAGAGTTTGCTTATTTCAGCCGACTGTTATACTAAATAATGTCGATTTGACAAATCCAAAATCATATAAATAAAAGGTCAAATGTGAAAAATAAAAATATACAGTAGAAGATTTACAGAAGAAAAGAAGGAAAGGTATATGCGAATTGGTGAAGGATGTTCAGATATCCTTGAGGAGCAGCAGAGATTTATTCGATCAGAAAGGATCAGAATTATGCAGAATAGAGATTTGTAATCAGCAAGATAGTTGCATTATTATACAGGTCATTTTTAATTGTTACCTTCTTATCATTGTAACAGTGAATTCTAAATCTCTTAACCGAGTTGGTTTAACAACCATATTGTAAATCCTCTAACAAGGTGACAATTCCATTGAATTGTTTTCAAGACCTCTTACCAGGCCACTCCTAGCAGGGTGTTTTAAATCCTCTAACAAGGTCACACCTAACAGTGTGTTTTGTAACCTTTTACCGGGTTGGCTTCTAACCAGGCATCACTTCAGAAAAGTGAAAATCAGTATCTAGATACATTGGTGGTTTTTCCCATATTGGGTTTCCACGTTAAATCTTGTGTCTCTTGTGTTTTTAATTGCTTTCTCAATCTTATACATGTGCTAATGAATATCTAAAGATAATATTGCTAAAACTTTCTGCATCTTCAAAGTGACTACAATCTATTTACCGAGTGCTAAAACAGATAACATTGTTAAGATATCCTAAGGGATCTGGAAAGAATTAATTGTGAAGTGTTTTTATGGTTGACTGATTCACCCCCCCCCCCCCCCCCCCTCTCAGTCACTTCATCCATATTCCATCAATTGGTATCAGAGCTTTTGGTGCTTGCAGGAAGGGTTTCAAAGACCTAAGCTGAAGATCAGGATGTCTTACAAGAGGGAAATTCCAAAGCTTAACAGAGATAACTTTTCAGCATGGCAAGGTCTCATGCGACTTCATCTAGCTTCCATTGGTGATTCAGGATGCAAATACATTGATGAAGAATACACAATTCCTAATGGCACATTAACTGTTGAAGACATTGCAGATAAAAAGACTCACAACACCATGATGATAGACATTGCATCTGCTCTCAGCTATGAAGAATTTGATGATATTAAAAACTGCACCACTGCATATGAAATGTGGGTGGCACTGAAGAAAATATATGGTGGTGATGCAAATGTGAAAAGAACCAAAGTAGAAAGCCTAAGAGGACAGTTTGACAAGATGAATATGAAGGAAGATGAAAACATTGCAAAATATGTTGAAAGAATCAAAGCAAGTGTAAGTGCAATTAGAGCTTCTGGAGGAACAATCTCAGATGAGACTGTTATAAGTAAGGTACTCAGAACATTACTCCCTATCTATGCAATAAGAGTATCAGCTATTCAAGAAAGAAGATGTGAAACAAACCACAATATAACTTTGGATGCTTTAGTTGGAAGATTGACAGCTTTTGAATTAGACAACTATGACAACTATGTTCCTAGTTCCAAAAATATTGAATCAGCATTTGAGGCCAAGGTCTCACTAAAGAAGAACAAGAAAATTAAAGAAGTTCAGTCAGAAAGTGAAGAAGAATCAGAAGAAAGTTCTGATAGTGATCTTGAAATTGTAGAAGCATTACTTGCAAAGAAGTACTCTAGAGGGAAAGGTAAGTATAAAGGTAAAACTCCTTTAATCTATTTTTCATGTGAAGAAATTGGACATATTGCAGCTAGGTGCCCAAACAAGCAAGTCAAAGAATAAAAGAGAAGTCACAAGTACTATGGCAAAAAGAATTTCAAATCATACAAGGATAAAGGTAAGAAATCATGTTTTATGGCTAAAGATTCTGATGATAGTGAAGAAGAAATTGTCTTTATTGCTATAAAAGATGAATCTGATGATGATGAAGATAAGATGGCACTTATTTCTCATATAAGCAAAGATGATATATGGATAATAGACAGTGGATGTTCACACCACATGACTGGTGACAAGACAAAATTTGAATATCTAGAAGACTGTGATAGTGGTAATGTAAGATTTGGAAACAATGAACCTTGTTGTATAAAAGGAAAAGGAAGAATCTCTTTAACCAAAGAACTCATATGTGATAATGCTTATTGGGTTGAAGGACTAAAAAATAATCTTTTAAGTGTAGCACAGCTAATCAACACTGGTTTCAAGGTTGAATTCATGAATGGTCAAGCAAGACTGCTGGATGGAAAAGGAAAACTCATTGGATCAGGCAAACAAACAAAAGGTAACTTATTTTATCTTGATCTCAGTGAATATTCATGCTTTATTGCTCAAATAGAAGAAAGTTGGCTATGGCACAAAAGTTTATGTCATGTGAATTTTGATAACATGATAAAAATAAGCAAATTCAAGAAGGTTAGAGGCATTCCTACTTTGAAGAAACCTGACACTGGTCTATGTAAGAATTGTCAGATTGGCAAAATGAGTAAAACTAGTTTCAAGAGTAAGAACTATCAATCTAAAGAAATTTTGGAAATTGTGCATACTGATTTATGTGGACCTATTGGAATACAAAGCTATACTGGAGATAAATTCTTTAATCTTTTCGTTGATGATTATTCTAGAATGATGACTGTTATGTATTTAAGAGAAAAATTAGAAGCATTTGAAAAGTTCAAATGGTACTTAGCAAGAGTAGAAAAAGAAACAGGGAAAAGATTGAAATGCTTAAGATCAGACAGAGGTGGTGAATTCATCTCCCATGATTTTAACAACTTTTGCATTGAAAGAGGAATCAAAAGACAGGTATCAGCTCCTAGAACTCCTGAGCAGAATGGAATAGCAGAAAGGAGAAACAGATCTATTATGGATTGTGCAAGGACTCTAATGATAGAAAAGAACATCGCTATAAAGTACTGGAAGGAAGCTATCAGCACTGCAGTTCATACCTTGAACCGAGTAAAATTGAAGAAAGACACATTCAAAACTCCTTATGAATTATGGTATGGCTATAAACCTAATGTAAGTTACATGAAAATATTTGGTAGCAAGTGTTATATCTTAAAAGAATCCAGAAGAAATAAATTTGATGTGAAAAGTGATGAAGGAATATTCCTAGGATATTCTAGCAAAAGCAAGGCATACAAATGTCTAAACTTATCTACTCACAAAGTCATAGAAAGTATACATGTAAAATTTGATGAGTTTGCAAAAAAGACTGAGGAAGAAAGCAAAAGGGAACCTGAGAACTACAGAAGATTCATTTACATTGAACCTGAAACATTGACAGACACAACTATCAATAAGGAAGCTATATCTACCGAGCCGAGCACAGTTACCGAGTCACAAACTGAGTCACAAGAAGAAGTTCAAACCGAGTCACAGGAAGAAATTCAGACCGAGTCTCAGCCTGAAGTTACCGAGCAAATATCTACCGAGCCCGAGCAACCTGAAGAAGAGATCCTAGAAAACAACAGCATGAATTATTCAAAAGACAAGGAACCTATACTAGCCAAATATGTCAGAAGACATCATACACCAGATCAAATCATTGGAAACAAATCAGATGGTACTATGACAAGAAGCAAGCTAAAAGGTACATGTCTGCTTACTGATTTTGAACCTAGAAATATCAAAGATGCATTGGAAAATGAAAGTTGGATTGAAGCAATGAATGAAGAATTAGAACAAATACAAAAGAACAAAACTTGGACTCTTGTACCTAGACCTAAAGATAAGAATGTAATTGGAACAAAATGGGTATTCAGGAATAAGCTGAATGAAGATGGTCAAGTATCTAGAAACAAAGCTAGACTGGTATGTAAAGGTTACTCTCAAGAAGAAGGTATAGACTATGGAGAAACTTTTGCTCCTGTTGCAAGATTAGAAGGTGTAAGAACTCTACTTGCTTATGCAGCACACAAAGGATTTAAGGTATATCAGATGGATATAAAATCTGCATTTCTCAATGGAATTCTTGATGAAGAAGTCTACATTGAACAACCTGAAGGTTTTGTTGATCCAGATAAAAGGGACATGGTCTGCAGGTTACACAAAGCATTGTATGGTTTAAAACAAGCTCCTAGAGCATGGTATGAAAGACTCCATAACTATTTGATTCAGATTAATTTCAAAAGAGCTAATGATAACAACAATCTGTATATTAAAGAAGGACTGGATGAAAAAATTGTATTGGCAGAAATATTTGTGGATGATACTATATTTACAGGGAATGAGGATCAGTGCAAAGAATTTTCAGAGAAAATGAACAGAGAATTTGAAATGTCTATGTTTGGTTTAATAAAATTCTTTGTTGGTCTTCAAATTCAGCAAAGCAAGAATGGTATATACATTACTCAATCCAAATACATTAAGGAGATACTTAAGAAGTTTGGTATGGAAGATTCAAAACCAGTTGGTACACCCATGTGTACTGGACTAAAACTTACCAAAAATGATGATTCAAAAGAAGTCGATCAGACCCTATACCGATCTATGATTGGAAAATTGCAGTATGTAGTACATACAAGACCTGATATTGCCTTAGCAGTCAGTATAGTAGCTAGATTCTCAGCAAAACCTAAGGAAAATCACATGATGGCAATCAAAAGAATCTTAAGATACTTAAGAGGAACTGAAGAATATGGTTTGTGGTATAAATTTGGAGGCAATCTAGACTTGAAAGTGTTTACTGATGCTGATTGGGCAGGAAACATTGATGACAAAAAAAGTACAAGTGGTGGAGCATTTTTTCTTGGAAAAAGACTGGTATCCTGGACTAGTAAAAAGAAGAATTGCACATCTCAATCCATAGCTGAAGCAGAATATGTTGCTGCTGCAGTAAACTATTCAAATATTGTTTGGTTTAAACAGCTATTAGAAGGTATGAAGGTTGAAATCAAAGAACCAGTTGTTATATTTTGTGACAATACCAGTGCAATAAACATCTCTAAGAATCCAGTGATACATTCCAAAACCAAGCACATTGCTATTAAATATCACTTTGTCAGAGAATTGGTGCAGGACAAGGAAATCAGATTAGAATATATTCATACAAAAGAACAGATTGCAGACATTTTTACCAAACCATTACCTAAGGATGCATTTGTGTATCTAAGAGGTAAGTTAGGGGTCATTCCCCTATCCGAGGCTCACTAAATACAGTTTTAGTGATGCATCAACCAGAACATGATTGAAAATCAACTTGTTGATGCAGCATATTAAAGGAATCATTGCATATGAATCAGTACTTGAGGTACATTAATTTTCACCGGTAATATGTGAATTGTCTTTGGCATGTGTTGTCAAAGAGGGAGTGTTTGCTATGTCTTTGCTATTACTTCAAGAAATTTTCAATAGTCAGAAGGAAGAATTTTCAGGATACAGGAAGTTTGCTGACAGAGGGAGATTTGAATCTAAACCGAGCTAACTCTTTCAAATTTCTTATGATATGACATATTGTGTTGCCATCAATGCCAAAGAGGGAGATTGTTGGAAACAGTTGTCTGAAGGAAATTGCTACTCAATTATGTATTGTCTTTGATGTCACACTATGTCATAGTCCGCAGCAATCAGTTCCTACCGAGCTTAGTCGGTCTGCCAGACAGGAATATTAGTGTTTACCGAGTTCAGTTGGTCATCGAAGAAAAGATAGTGTTTACCGAGTTCAGTCGGTCATCGAAGAAAAGATAGTGTTTACCGAGTTCAGTCAGTCATCGAAGAAAAGATAGTGTTTACCGAGTTCAGTCGGTCATCGAAGAAAAGTTAGTGTTTACCGAGTTCAGTCGGTCATCGAAGAAAAGTTAGTGTTTACCGAGTTCAGTCGGTTATCAAAGGTAAAAGATTATCGATGTTTACCGAGTTCCCTTGGTCTCCAAAAGATTATAGAAAGTTATGGTCACCGAGCACTATCGGCCCTTGAAGGATTTTTGCAAATAGAGTTTGCTTATTTCAGCCGACTGTTATACTAAATAATGTCGATTTGACAAATCCAAAATCATATAAATAAAAGGTCAAATGTGAAAAATAAAAATATACAGTAGAAGATTTACAGAAGAAAAGAAGGAAAGGTATATGCGAATTGGTGAAGGATGTTTAGATATCTTTGAGGAGCAGCAGAGATTTATTCGATCAGAAAGGATCAGAATTATGCAGAATAGAGATCTGTAATCAGCAAGACAGTTGCATTATTATACAGGTCATTTTTCATTGTTACCTTCTTATCATTGTAACAGTGAATTCTAAATCTCTTAACCGAGTTGGTTTAACAACCATATTGTAAATCCTCTAACAAGGTGACAATTCCATTGAATTGTTTTCAAGACCTCTTACCAGGCCACTCCTAGCAGGGTGTTTTAAATCCTCTAACAAGGTCACACCTAACAGTGTGTTTTGTAACCTTTTACCGGGTTGGCTTCTAACCGGGCATCACTTCAGAAAAGTGAAAATCAGTATCTAGATACATTGGTGGTTTTTCCCATATTGGGTTTCCACGTTAAATCTTGTGTCTCTTGTATTTTTAATTGCTTTCTCAATCTTATACATGTGCTGATGAATATCTAAAGATAATATTGCTAAAACTTTCTGCATCTTCAAAGTGACTACAATCTATTTACCGAGTGCTAAAATAGATAACATTGTTAAGATATCCTAAGGGATCTGGAAAGAATTAATTGTGAAGTGTTTTTATGGTTGACTGATTCACCCCCCCCTCTCAGTCACTTCATCCATATTCCATCAATAACTAATCTGTAATAATAGATCTACCTATATGATAGGTCATATTCTCTATACTCTCTATAGTTGCATCACCTTTCTTTGACTGATTTCACCAAAATCTTCAACTTCCTCTCCTCGGTAGCCTTACATGCTTGAACTCTTCTTTGTGTTCTCTACTTTACACTCTTCTCTCTCTCTCTATCTTTTCTCAATCTATCCCCATATATTAATCATATAGCTTCCTAATTACTTGAGCTAATTAGGGTTTGGATCCTTCTAGAAAACACAGACAAATAGATCAATGATCCATATTCATTTCCTCTTTCCAATAAATATTGACTTCATTTTCATTGGTTCAATTTATGCCTTGGGATTATTTAGAATCATGTTACATTCCTAGTAAATCTTACCTAATGTTTACCTCGATCTTCATAAACCATTTTCTTTCTTGGTAGAATCTTCACAAACTTATATGTTCATCTTGTATCTCTTGGTAAACTTTCCTGATTTTCTCAGTTATCATGTTGTTCCTTCTCACTAATTCCCTTTTTCTATTAACATACTTACTCGATACTCTTTCTGCTCAATACTCATTCTTTTTTATTAATAGTACATTTTTTTGGTGTCCATTCATCTCGGTATATGCTTTTCTTTGTGCTCAGTAATTGTTCTTCCTTGTCTTTACTGACTAACTCACTCTTCACTGACTCACTTGTTTACTCATATTGATCTGATTCTATACTAACCATAGCTCATCTTTTCTTCACTAATGACAACACTAAATTAATTTAGGAGTAACATTTTCCCCCTTTGGCATTAGTGATAAAAAATTTCATAACTTAGTCAAAATTTGATATCTCCAATATGTGATAACTCAGTGATAACTCCTCCTCAACATATACTTCTCCCTTATCCCTTATTTCTCCTATATATATATATATATACATAGTTAACAATAATTGACAATACAATACTATCTTCACTATCTTCACTATCCATTGTATGTGCAATCTAGTATCCCAATTTTTTGACAATAATGGCAAAACCAAAAATGTGAAGTACAATGAATACTCATAGTTTATCAAATAATCAATTATAAGAAGATTTAACACTATCATATGCAGTTTTCCATGTTTCCTTTAGTGCCTCAAGTGCTGAAAGTTGTGCTTGGAGTTGTGATGAAGATCTTCTGTATGATCCATTATCAACATCTTAGAATATAGCAATTAGTTCCTTGGCTTTCTTCACATTTACCTGAATGACCTCCAAATGAGGAATGATTTGTGCTTGAAGTTGAAGTATTTTTTCTATAATATTTTCCTCTTCCTTCCTCAAATCCATTTGTAGACTCATAAAATGCTTAATTTTTTAATAATGAACTTGGAATGTCCAAGGTTCATCGGTCAACTTTTTTGCATTGTTCTTTAGCTCTTCATCTATCTTTTTTAGCTTATCTATAACATGTGTAAAATGAGAAACATTGCATAAATATTGGAATAACTTGATTATTACCTTTATGGTGTCCTCCAACATAGTAGAAATGATATAAAGTTCCACTTTCTGTTCAACAATCCTTTGCATGAGTTTTTCCACTAACTTTTATTCAACCTTTTGCTTGGTTATCTTCAACATTTTTTCTTCAGCATCAACATCAAATTCTTTGACTTGTTGTAGAAGTGATACTAACTAATCAATAATAGGTACACTCTCATTTAGTTGAGTCTCAGGTGCAATCTTTAATAAGATGTCTTTCACATCTGATAATACTTGTTGTTTCCTTTCTTATTTAAGTTTATCTTGTGTTTCTTTTCTCTTCAACAATTCACCATATTTCATCAGGATTCATTTTGGTTGGATCACAAATTGGGATCACTATCTCTTCATCCAATGAGATCTTGTCCTTTCTACTATCTTCTTATTATTATTATGGGAACTAAGTACACTTCCACTAGGTGAAATAGTTGAAGGCAATGGAGCCTCGGTATGTTTCTTAGTCGGTTCTTCAACCTTTTCTTTCTCACTTCATTTTCCTCTACAGTAGTAGCAGCTTTTCCTTTCTTGATGGATGTGGGTTCTGTTGGTTGTGGATTATTCCCTTTGATCTTCAACTTGCAGATTTACACTTTGATGGATAATATAAAAATTCTGACTCTATCACCACCCCAAAGTCCACAAGGAAGGGGACCAAATGACAAGGATCAAAAGATCCTTCTTCACTTTGAGCTTCAATGCTCAGGCAGGTGTACCCTTGACTCACTTCTTTAAAGGAATCTTAAAATTATGTATAGTATACTCACACAAGTCTAAAAGGTTTATCAAATGAATGTTTATGTTTGTGGTTGTTAACCATGAAACTTCAAGAGAAAAGACCAGTGCCTTATCCTAGGGCTAAGAGTCACCCAACTGTATACTTCAACTAAACACCTCAAATAAAACACAATGGAAACCAAAGTAAGTGCTTTGCCTATTACCCATTTCCCTCAAGCACAAGGACATCAAATTCTACACCTGGCTGTAAACTCACTGAATTCACCTAAAAGGCTTTAATCCTAACTTTGTTAGAAACTCAGAGATGAATTCAAAATACTCTTTGTTTACCATACATTAACACTCTTTATGATATTAACATATATGAGCTCAGAGACAAGCAAGAAGACATACACAAGATGCAAGATTGGGATCCAAGAATGTTTTCATTAACAAATCCAGAATCAGCATACAATTAACATGACACAAAGCTGAGAAAAAGACACCAAATCAGACCTCTATCAGTGTATTATAGTCAAAAACCAGGGACCAAAAGCAATAAGATTTTGGAACCCCTACAAAATCCAAAAACTCTCTAACTTATACCCCCTAGTCATCTTGAAAATCTACAACAAGCTATGGATGACTAGGGTTAGGGCTTCAACCACCCAGCCTGCTGGAAACAGTCACAAAAATTACTACAAACACTCCTCGAGCCAAGAAAGTCCTTTGCTAGGAACAAAACCTCCTTTGAAATTAACCACATAGACCCTGGACCACACCGCAAATAGAAAACTAGTCATTTCTCACCAAATAGGGTCACTTCTACATTGAAAACCAGTCCTTTCTAATCGCTGGAAACCCTCAAAAAAATTGAATTTGAAAACAAATGGCTACATCCTTAGTACCCAGCACATTGGTAGTCCTCATTCACATGGAGATCACCTTTATATCCCTACCGTTAGATCTATCCCCCTTCACGGGCTTCGTAACTCTAACTCATCTAGGGACCTCAGGTTTCATTCAACGAACTGGCGACAAAGTGTTTCTTAGTCGCGGAATGAAAATCTTAACTCTGATTAGACTTCGTGACACATGACTGCACATGTTAAAATAATTCGCTTTAAGTCATCAAGTGAGCTGGTGACAAAATCATTTTGCCAGTTCACCGAAAACATCCTGCCTCCGCTTAAAGAACTTAGTGACCTCGCGACCGCTATTTGCCAAGTCTCCAAATGAATTGGGGAACCACCAAATCATCATGTAAATGAGTGACAAGCCAAAAATATATCGGCACCACCAAATCTTTATTCACTCTGCCATTAACTCCACAATCACGACGCATGATGCCACCTGTCACAACACCATTCGCAGAATACTGCCCCGTCACCAACACCGGATCCATGCTCTACAAGCCTTTGAAAATGAATAGCTGGCATAAGATCTCATGGCTCTGACAAATCCCATGAGAACTTACACCGGCCGTAGGATCCATCCTCACCACAGACCCCATCGACAACGGCTCCACCTCTAACTCCGCAACTGTGATGCCACCTCAGCACCTACCGACCAATGAAAACCAAACACATCACCCCACCTGGTAAATGGAATAAAATCTGACGAATGGTGCATGATTACAAAGGCTTGGAATATTCCTTGCAATCACATGCCGACCGTTAGATTAAAGCTTCAATGTGGGCACCTCTGACAAGCCAACCCATCACCATGTGGACCAAGGGGAAGACGCCAACTCAGATCACTGAAACCGCTACCGCAATCATCACCACACTGCCATGGACACGTGGCAGGTGGTCACATGATTGCATGTCAAAGAAGTCTGACATGCAGCCATGTGACAGCCAATAAGAATGTGCCACATCATCACCTCTGGGACCACACCAAAGAAGCCTCACCATTTGGAAGATCAGACGGTGGCTGCATGATCGCATGAGGAAATAATATTCCATGTGATCACACACCAACCGTAGATCTTCGATCTCTAACTCTGGGCAATGAAAAGAACTGGGACCCCCCAAACCAACCACCAAGTATTGAGTGACTACATGACTAACCACCAGCCAAGTCACTGGAGGTTAGTAGATAACCACCAACCTTTTAAAGATCACGTGACTACAGTCACCGAGTTGTAGGATGCTAGCCGCTTAACCACCAGAATCAAAAGACCAAGCGGTAACCGCGAGTCACCAAGTCGCTGGATAGAAAAAGTAACCGCCTAGAGACCTAGAGAAAGCATGACAAGAAACATTGAAGGAATGGGCTCCACCACCCATCGCACCTACACAGTTAGAGAAAACACCAGCAAACAAGGACCTGCGAGGTAAAAAACACACAGGGTTTTCGACAAAAGAGGGCCAAAAACACACAGAGTTGTCGACACCAAAGGATAAGCGCATAAAAATAAGAAGCACAGGGTCAAAAACACACACAGGTTATTGGTAAAAGGTCAAAAACACACAGACTGAAAACATCATGCACTTTCAAAAACACTGTGGGTTTTCGACACAGTGGTAAATTTTTAAATTTTGTTTCCAACAGGCTTAGAATTTGAATAACTTTTAGGATTTGGTGAATTAGGAGATGCAAACTTGACCAGAATTTGGTGACAACAAGAGGAACACAGGGCAGGAGGCAATGAAGAACATTTGCAAGGAAAATAGGCCAATTAGGAAAATTTTGCTATTGACAAAAAATTGGCCTAACAGTGGCTCTGTCTAGGGATGTATGCCTCTTGCAGGCATAGCAAGGACTCAGATTTCTAGTAAAAGTAGACCATCCCACAGGACAAAATTGCAGAGAGCAAGGAACAAGAAAGGCAAGACCAAGCAACAGGACCAAAAACTGATAGACCAAGGAAAAACATCGCAGGGGAAAACAACTTATATAAAAGATTTACAAGATGTACAACCCTAACTACTGTTCATGGAAAACAGAGTACTTCAAACAAAGTACTACTTCAAGAATTGTCCATGAACTGGAAACTCTTAAATATCACCATTAGAATCCTTGATGATGTAAGAATCTTGGCCACACTTCTCATGAATCAGATATGGCCCTAACTAGATGGGATCAAATTTACCATGTTTTCCCTTATCCTCCAATCTGGCATTCCAAACTAACACCAAATCGCTAGGCTTAAACTTTCTGTCAACAGTCTTTTTATCATATAGATTCTTAACTTGCAACTGCAATTTGGCATTCCTTGCAACTGATTCTCTTCTAGTTTCATCCAACCTAATGAGGTCATCAATTCTCAACTGCATCTCATCATCAATGTCATCATCATAAAACTGCACAAACTTTTACATCTCCAACAAATTATTTTGAGGCATTCTAGCATGAATTCCATACACCAGGTCAAATGGTGCACAACCAATTGCCCTCTTCACAGTTACCCTATTATCCCATAGAGCTAATGGAAGCTTTGAATTCCATGCCCTCCTATTCTTCTCCAGAATTCTCTTCAAGATTTTAATCAAGCTCTTATTAGCAGATTCTGCCTAACCATTTCCTTGCAGATTATAAGGTGAGGAATTAGAGATCTGAATTCCCAAACCTTTGCAAAAGTCCTTATATTCAGTAGACCTGAAGCACATAGCATTGTCACTCACTATCCTCTCAGGGCACCCAAACCTTGTAACAATATTATTCATCAGAAAATCAATTACCACACTGCTAGTTGCATTCCTTGTAGGTATAGCTTCTACCCACTTTGTAAAGTAGTCAGTGGAAACTAAGATCCATGAATGTCCTCCACTTGACTTGTTTGGTATCTCCCCTATGAAATCAATTCCCCACTGCTAGAAAGGAGCCTGAACTTCCACTGGTTTTAATGGTACATTACCTGAAAACTTAAGCTTACCAGAGAACCTTTGACAAGCATCACATATCCTTACCAACTATTCTGCATCCTTGAAGATTATGGGCCACCAAAATCCCACTCTCAAGATCTTATGAGCAGTTGTTTTACCCATATAATTTCCACCACAAACTCCCTCATGCATCTCCTTCAACAATACATTAGCTTGATTCTCATCTACACATTTCAATAGTATGCAATCCAAATTATTTCTATACAGCTTACATTTCACAATCACATACTTGATGGCCTGTAACTTCAATGTCCTCTTTTGATTATCATTCATACTATCTAGACACCTCATGTTTCTCAAATAGTAAATAATATCCTGATACCAAATACAATCATCCATATCACATGTATAGTCAATTTCAGAATGATTTACCTGGTTTGCATCTAGATTGGATTGGGCCATCAAATTTTCCAATCCCTTTCCTCTAACCAACTTAGTGATCTAGACTTCAACATTGAATTCCTGGATCCTATTGATCCATCTGCATCTTCTTCCAGACACCTCTTGCTATGAGAAAATATCCTTCACAGCTGCACTTGGCACAAAAGCAATCACAACTGCTCCCATCAGGTAACATCTAAAAGCCTTCATTTCCTTCACAAGTGCATAAGCTTGCTTCTCATTTATGTCATACTTTAATTCTGCAGCCTGCAAAGATTTACTAAAAAATGCAATAGGCTACTCAAAACCATCCCTATTCTTTTGTAACAAAACTACAGCAATAGTGTGAAAGGATGCAAAAGAAAAGATATGCATTGGGACACTATAATCAAGTGCCTTTAGCACTAGTGCATCTTTGATATCTTGCTTAATATTTTTGAAAGCCTCATCAGGCTCACCCTCCTAATTGATTATAGATCCCTTCTTCAACATCTTGGAAATAGGTCTAGTAACCTCTGCAAAGTTTGTCACAAACCTCCTTAGAAAATTGACCTGAGCAAAGAAGGACTGAATCCCTTTAACATTCTTTGGCCTCTGAATTTTATCAATTACTGCTGCCCTCTCTGGGTCAATTCTCACTCCTTGCTTCCCAACTAAGTGGCCAAGCAACCTACCTTCTATGACACCAAAAGCACATTTCCTTGGGTTTAATGAAATACCAAATTCCAAGGCCCTCATAAATATCTTCTCTAAATGAGCACAATGGTCCTCTTCCTTCTTGGAATAGGCAGTTAGATCATCCTGATACACAACAAGGAAATCATTAATGAAATCTAAAAAGGCAACATCCATTGCCCTCTGAAAAGTAGCACCAGCATTTGTGAGACCAAAAGGCATTCTCACATACACATATGTTCCCCAAGGTGTTGTAAATGATGTCTTGAATTATTTTGATTCCTTAACAATGACCTAATTGTAGCCAGAGAAACCATCGATCATTGACATCAATTCTGATCCGGTTACTCTCTGCAACATAGCCTCCATATTGGGAAAACAATAATTATCTTTCAGTGAGCTGATGTTCAAATTTCTGAAGTCCACACAAAGCCTGATGTCACCATTCTTTTTTCTTACAGGAACAAGATTTGACACCTAAGAAGAATGCCTTATAGGCTTGATAATGCCAGCATCTCTCAACTTCATTAATTATTCCTGCATCTTGGGTGCCAAAGTAGGATTAATAGGCCTTTTCTTTTGCTGGAAAGGTTTAGCATCTTCTCTTAATGGAATAACATTCTGAAATAGATCTTCTCTATAAACCTTTAAGTCATCATATGACCATGCAAAAACATGCTTGAATTTCCTCAATAATTCAATCAGAGGTCTCCTTACCTGTTGAGATATATCTCTACCAATGTACACTTTCTTAGGTGCCTCATGTGATCCAAGATTTATCTCCTCAAGATCAGCATGATCCTCTCCTTTGATATTCTTTTGAACTCTATCTTGGTTGTCAAAAATAGTCTCCAAAACAACAAGCCCCTTGGGCACCTTGTTAGTTCTAAGTTGAATGACCTCATTGCCTAAGACAACCTCCCTTCCTTCTATTGACTCAACCAAGGATGAACAGTCAAGTTCCTGACCATGATACTGATCCTTGCATTCCATAAACTTCAAAATATCATTATCATCATCAAAAACTTGCCAATTCTCAATATTATCTGGTATACTAGGCCTAGCCTGAATTTCAACTTTAGAAATACCAAAGAATGTAACATCATTAGGATTGATTGCAATATTGGCCAACAAGTCAGCCATCTTATTGTTACTCCTATCCCTCCACTCAATATTGAAGGCATCAAATTGTTCAATCAAATCCCACACTACATTCTTATATTGTTTCAACCTTCTATTCTTGGAAGCATACACTAACCTGACTTGGGACACCACCAACTCAGAATCACCAATAACACTTATGCATTTTATACCATGCTTCTGTGCCAACCTCAGTCCTAACAACAAAGCCTCATATTTTGCTATATTTTTGGTACAAAAGAAGTTTAATGTGAAAGAGAACTTGTAGGTGCTTCCATCAGGAGAGATAAGCAAAATACCTGCTCCTGCACCATCTTTGCAATTTGCACCATCAAAGTACATGACCCACAAATCACCCTTCACAGAATCAGCACCTACCTCAGTAGAAATAGGTGACAAAACAAGATCATTTTCAAATATAGGGATCTCTACCCTAAAAGAATTTACATCAGTATCCACAAAACATGTAGTTTCATTATCTATGTTTCTCTCAATCATGTGGCATACTCTTGGCTCTAGTTCAATCTTGACAAACTGCTCATCAATCTTGAAAGTTGCATAGGACAAATCACACTATAAACTTCAACCCATGGCAGCACTCCACCTTCTAGATAGCAGCATCCCATAATGAGGGGGGATATCTACCACTAAAACACTCATTGTTAACTCTTTCTCTGGATATGCTGCCAACCTATATGGCATTGCATTGATAGTCCCAATGACTGGTACCTCCCTCTGATCCATTGCACAACACCTGCCCTGCACTGTATCAACTTTAAGGCCCAACCTCTCCATGATTTTGAAGGGCATGACAGTATTAGAGGCACCACTATCAATCATATGATTTCTTAACTTCATCCCATTCACAAGAACACTTAAGAAGAATGGGTCAATATTCTCAAGGCTAGCATTGATAGAACTATCCAAATATATTGGAAGAATTTGAGACACAATTCCCTGAGTAGCAACATCCTTCAAAGATTCATCCTGAGATCCATTGCATGAAGTATCATTTTTGTGAGTATTACCAACCCGTGCAATAGCTTTATCTTTATGTTCAGGGATCCTCAACAATTCTGACAATGGAACCTTAACTATAATTTGTGACAATACAGATAACATGTCAACAGGGGTAGAAGCAGGAATCTCAATCTGCACTGCCTTAACATCTTTTTTCTTTTCTAACATATTAGGTGTATTGACCACCCTTATTTTTTCAACCTTAGCCATTATGTTAACTAGCTTCTTAGTCTCACAAGAGATCTTTTCAATTCCAACTCCCTTAGGCTCACAATGTTTACTTTTTACATTCTTTAATTTTACCATGTGATCAACCTTTGATTTGTTCTCATTAGGTTCTTCGGAGTTGGTACTCTTTATAAATATTCCTGTAGCTTTCTCATTTATGTTCCTTTCCACCATGCCTCTAGTTTGCACCTGGGCAATCATTTCTATAGTAATCCTCTCCATCTCTTCTCTAGAAGGTATTCTCAAATCTACTAGCTCGGCAGAAGAGTTCATGTTACATGTTTTCTCATCAACGCATTCACCATCAAAAAAAACTCTTGATGAAAAAGGGCCTGATTATGTCTCTTCACCCTCACATCTACCTCTTCATCAAAATCAGAATCATCTTCATATCCTAGATATGAAGAAGCCATGTTTCATCCAACATCATCTTATTCTTCTTCTTGTTCTATCTCCTTATCGCCACAATCTTGATTTGCAGCCATAGATTGCGCAACCACAAAATGCTCTATAGAATGAGGGGATTGGCATGCAACACACCATGGTACATTTTCCATGACATTTATTGAAGCTTTATGTAGAGGGTCAGGGACACCTCTGTCATTGTTTCCTCTTACAACAAGGACAATAGGCTTGCCATCCTTCCATTGAGTGTTGTAGGGGTAATTCTGCAGTCTATTCTACTTACTGAAATGGTTGTTGAATAGAGGCCTTTCATTGGTAGGAGCACTAATGTTCCTATTTACAGGTGCCTTTAAATCCTTCAATGCATTAAGCACCTTATCCAACTTATCTTCTTCTTGCCTCCTCGATCCAACATTCTTATCATTTTCTTTTTTGTATTTCCTATCCCCAAACAACTTTGGGTCATCTCTCTTTCCACCCAACTTTCCTGATATTTTCATGTTGTTCTCAATACTGACAGCAATCCTAAAAGCATCCCTAAGAGTTCTTGGTTCTTTATCCCTTAATAAATATCCCATCTTCCCATCAAATGCATTGAAGTATGTAGTCAGACAGACATTGTCATCCAACCGCATGACTTGGAACAACTTGTGCATACCCTTCTGAAATCTCATGTTAAACTTAGCTGCAGACTCATTCTGATTTTTCCTTATAGTATTGAATTCATTCAACATGAAGCTAGCATTAGGCCTATCACCATACTGCTCCTTGAAACATTTCTCAAAAGAGTCCCAAGTATCAATACACTTATCAGGGAGCCTCTTAAACCAATCTCTAGCATCCTCCATTAGAGATTGAACAAACAATTTCATGACAACATCCTCATGCTCTACCTCATAATCATTAAGCATATCAACAAATAACCTAAGATGCTCCTCACAACTTATAGCATTATTACCAGCAAACTTAGGTACCTTATCTCTAATATCACTTGGAAAAGTATTTGGATAGCCAGGAATTCCATCAAAACTTATTTGCCTATAGCCTTCTAATTGCATAGGTCTTCTTTGAAAGCTCAAACTAGTGTTAACCCTAGGATCAACATTAGCATCTACATTTATCTATGCATTTGACTGTTTCCTAGGATCTGCACCTATCCTAGCAGATGAAGAAGGAATAAAACTAGTAGCATTACTAAGTGGAAAATTAGTAGTCATAGATGGCATACCTAGTTCATTAGTAGATGGGCCAAGAGCATTGGCTGAAGAAGCCCACAAAAATTGGATCTTCCTTTTCTTTTCTGCAATGGCAGTGTCAACTTTAGCTCTCTCTAGTTCTCTTGCAAGGTCCTCATCTTCTTTTCTCCTTCTCTCCATTTCAATGTCCTTATTTGAATCAGGTGGTGGGATCCTTGGTATTGTCACTAGTTTTCTTGCTTGGTCACCCACCATCTTCTGCTTTCCTTTGTCATTTATGATAACAGCAGGTCTGGTAATCCTATGCCCATCCTTATCTTTAGGCAAAGAGACATAACTTTGCACTTTTCTAACCACAGGGCCCTCATTATCAAATTCATGATCCTACAGTAAGCGTTCTTGCTCACTCCTCAAGGCATCAAGATCACCAAAAACATCATGCTGTAGTGTTTTAGGAGCAAAAGCAAGCATTTTGTTTCTCTCCTTCATTTCATTTATTTTTCTAATAAGAGACTGCCTCTCTATCAAAGCATTTACCTTCTCAGCTTCTCTCTCTTCTTATAACCTTTTATGTATGGCATCCTGCTCTGCCAATTGCAACCTCAGTGCACTCAAATCATCAAGATCAACCATAATGTCATCAGAACCAGATGACACATCCATATCAGGAAGATCTTGATATGGGAAATGGACTTGCCTATTTGTTATGGGCTTTCTTCTGAACTGATCTTCATCAAGATCCAAGTCATCCTCTAAACCCATATCTTTTTTTTCTTCATCATGACCTGTAGGCAGAGGACCTTTATCTTGAAATGCAGCTTCAGGGGTATCATAAAATCTTTCTTCAGAGTGACCACCTTCTGATCTAGAAATTTTTTTTTGTGAACCATCCTCACTTGAGGATACATGTGGTCTTCTGGCTCTTTCATTTCTCTATTCTCTCATGGGAGTACTGGTAGACTCACCATTCCTTCTAATCTAGCTCTTGTTTCCCTATCTAGGCAATTGCTCCAGAGTGACCTCCAGATTTTTTCTAACATATGACCTAGTATTTCTCCTCTTACCCATGCTTCTTTAATATGTTGCACTGGTTTAGACCTTTGAGTCACCACCCACCTAGATGGAAAATCCTTGAAACACATAGGAAAATAAGAACACACTTTAACCTTTCTCTCTAGATTCTCCCTAGTAGAATCACTGACTCTTAACAAATGCATATCTTTATAGTTGTCCCCAGCAGAGTTGCCATTTTGTTGGTTGTGGATTATTCCCTTTGATCTTCAACTTGAAGATTTACACTTTGATGGATAATATAAAAATTCTGACTCTATCACCACCCCAAAGTCCACAAGGAAGGGGACCAACTGACAAGGATCAAAAGACCCTTCTTCACTTTGAGCTTCAATACTCAGGCGGGTGTACCCTTGACTCAATTCTTCAAAGGAATCTTAAAATGATGT
Organism: Chamaecyparis obtusa; assembly: GCA_027943335.1. Lineage (NCBI taxonomy): Eukaryota > Viridiplantae > Streptophyta > Pinopsida > Cupressales > Cupressaceae > Chamaecyparis > Chamaecyparis obtusa. The sequence continues at coordinate 546,265 of BSBK01000251.1, forward strand.
ATAGTATACTCACACAAGTCTAAAAGGTTTATCAAATGAATGTTTATGTTTGTGGTTGTTAACCATGAAACTTCAAGAGAAAAGACCAGTGCCTTATCCTAGGGCTAAGAGTCACCCAACTGTATACTTCAACTGAGCACCTCAAATCAAACACAATGGAAACTAGAGTAAGTGCTTTGCCTATTACCCCTTTCCCTCAAGCACAAGAACATCAAATTCTACACCTGGCTGTAAACTCACTGAATTCACCTAAATGGCTTTAATCCTAACTTTGTTATAAACTTAGAGATGAATTCTATACACACTAAAAAGGTGCACTTCTATAAACCATTACATGCAAGGTTGCTCAAGAATGAGGCCTCAGAAAGTGGCTCATAGCTCTCTTTTCATGGATTTGCAAGGGACTATGATGTGTTTGCTCTCAGCTAGAGCTACAAGCTTGTGACCTTACTAGTCAACCATACAATGAAAGATTCAAGTGAAGACAAGGGCAACAATGCCAATGTCTCCAAGAATCAAATGAAGATGTAATGCAATGCAACTAAAATGATGATGCAATCTAAGCTATGAAAGGAAGGTACAATGCAACTAATCTATGAAAGGAAATAGCAATGGATTACAATGCCTCCTATTTAGACTATGTGAGATAAATCTATTGCATAAAAGGAAATCTATACTAAGAATGCCATTATCATGCAACTAAGAAAGAAAATATGCAACTAAATGATGAAAGCAACAAGTCTTCAATATCCTCAAAAGCTCCAAATGCACCTAAAATCTACAGCATAACATTAGCATAAAAATATGGTATATGCAAATGAAGGAGAGAGCTCTCCTTTTATAAGAAATGAGGTGAAATGGACCATGGAGATTAAGAGGCAAAAGACTTAATCAGTGGTGGAGCTTGAAAGAGGAGCAATCCATGTGCACACATATTTTCCAATGAGAGTGAAGTGTTGACTTTTGAGCCTCATGTGAGACAAAAAATATTTTTTTCCTTTTTTGTAAAATATGAATAATGCTTTATTTGTGCAACTTAGTATAAGAGGAAAGGTGGGCTTTTTATTTAATTAAAAGGGGAGGAAATATTCCTTTTAAAGACTTAGGATAAATGGTTAGCCCAAGGATAAAAATCCAATATATGATCGAAATTAAGACTTGATCAAGAAGTTAATAATGTTGAAAATATTGATTATTGATAAAAATGATTCAGGATTGATAAATAAAATAAATGCGGCCCAAAGTCTAGGCGACCATTTTAGGGTGCATACATTTGCCCCTTTTTGACTAATGTGTGATCGATCTAGGAACACATGCAGTCAAAGAAGAATTGAAATGTGAGATCGATCTGGGATCATAAAACAACTCAGATATGAGGTCGATTTGGGATCATATCTAGACAAAGCATAAACAAAGGTCTTTGAACATGAGGTCGATTCGGGATCACATTCAAAGTAAGAGATAAGAATCTCAAATTTGAGAAAAAGCTCACAAAAGATGTCTGAATCTGGAAAATCAAGCAAATCAAGGATGAGAATCCCATAGGTACTGCCCCCTCGGAATCAAAATTGAAATCATAGAGAGGAGAACAGTGAATTGATAAGGATTTGATCAAATCTTAAGGAAATCACAATCAAATGTAAAGGTCAAATAGGTTAACCATTAGGCAATGAAAACATGCCCCAACCTGACTGAAAAGATGTAGTCAAATGTGAGAAAGGAGGGAATGGAATGAAGATGAATGAAAGACTAGAAGTTTGGAAGACATGGAAATGAAGAAATGACAATGCCCCAACAAAGATCGAAGGATTAGACCTCAAAAGATTAGTCAACTGCGCAGAAGAAGGGAATATTTTGAAATGTGATTTTGACTATGAAGATGACCTCAAATTTTGATTTCGAGTCTGAAAATGGATCTAGGACGTTGAAATTAGCTAGGGGTGCAATTTTCATGCAATTTCGAGGTGTTTTGAAAATGAGGTCAAAAAGTCAAAAGGTTATAAAAGGGGTCAAAATGTCATTTTCAAAAATTATTTGCCTTTTAGCAATTTGAGAATTTTCAGAGCTTTAGAGAGAGAAAATGGCCTAGCAAGCAGGAGTTCCCGTCCACAGGCATCGATTTGAGTGCGTCTGGTTGCACAACCGGCCACCACACTATCTTGCCCTAGTATGTTTTCGAAAAACTCAAGCTTTTTGAGTCATTTTTTGCATTTAATAGCTTTTTTAGCATGTTTTTCAAATTTTTAAATTTAAAAAAAATTTTGCTAGGCGAAATATCGCGTGATACTTTAGAAGTATCGCGCCCTTTGGGGAGAAATATCGCACGATACTTTGCGGGTCCCCAAAGTATCGCGCGACCTAAGGCACCAGTATCGCACGATACTGGGCGAAAGATCACATGATACTAGGTGAAGTATCACGTGGCATAAGGTCTATCACCCCGCTATAGGGAGAAGTATCGTGCGATACTTCTCCAAAAAGAATATCGCCCAGTTTTAAAAAATTTGATATTTAATGTATTTTTGAGCAAAAATGACATGGGTCTAGACAATGTTACGCTTTAGAGATATTTTATACTAAGTTTTTAGACATCCATCATGATATGTGCTAACAACTAGCTTGGTTTTGGCTTGCAGGAGGTCTTTCTAGCGCTGATCATCAGAGCGCCAAAGGTGACTAAGTTGCGGTGTGTCCGAGATCTGGATGATCTGGGCAATGTCGATATCAGAGTGATGGGATTTAGATATCTGTTGAGATATCCATACATCAGAGTAGACCATGGGTTGTTGACTGCTCTTGCTGAGAGATGGCATAGTGAGCACAACACCTTCCACCTGCCTACTAGAGAGGTGTCGATCACCTTAGAGGACATCTACAGGATCTTACGTGTGCCATGTCATGGCGAGCCGGTGAGTATAATCATGTTTTGAGATATAATCATAAATGTAATATTTCCATATGATGAAAATTGACATGATTCATTTGTTGGCACAGGTGTACTATGATCAGGATGCCACTGAGGGGCACCGACTTGTTCAGGAGATGTTCCAGGATGTCACAATTCTGGATAGGCATATCAGCTGGGAGAGGCTGATAGATAATTTTGGCTGAGACTACCCAGTGCCATGTATAGTGGCATCCATTATTTCATAGATCCTGATGACTGATCACAGTCAGAAGGGATTCTCACTCAGATGGGCATGGTTACTAGTTGACTTGGTCAGCAAGCCTTGGCAGATGGCATGGAGTCCTGCCATATTGGCAGAGATGTACCATGAGTTGCACGAGATCATCTACAGAGACAGTCGGACATGGGCGTGTGGTGCCATCCTGGCATAGGTGTGGGCATGGGAGCATATCGCTGTGGTGCATCCTAGGGTTCAGCCGAGGGAGAGGAGGTACCCCTTCATCTATAGGTACCTCAGGTTCATATCACATGCCCATTCGGGGGATGTGACATACTACCAGTGAATTTTGGATGAGATAGCCTCATTAACATGGAGGCCATACAGGGAGGTTGAGGTTTGGGGAGATGTAGCCGATGAGCTGAGTTATATGCTGTGCACTTGGCCACTTGTAGGTCGGTATGCAGAGATAGTCAAGAGATTCTACATCACTCAGGTATGACGACAGTTCGGGAGGCAATAGTGAGTCTCAACAAAGACTACCACATATGCCAGGGCTAGAGACGAGGAGGGTCATGGGTGGCTACCCATGTTGGATTATCAGTAGGCTATCACTGAGACAACAGGTATCAGGAGCGAGCCCTGGGAGTATTTTCTAGATATGGCAGATGTAGGGGTTGATACAGCCTACAGAGTAGAGTGGCAGAGGGTGCCATTCCCTTGGTTTACGGTACCAGATGCATAGGTACCAGCTCAGGGAGGAGACGGAGGAGACGGAAGGGATGGAGGAGATGGAGGGGACAGAGGAGAGGGAGGGGATGGAGGAGATGGCAGGAGGGGGAGAGGGAGGAGGATGGAGAGAGGAGAGGGGTAAAGATTAGGTGGTTGGAAACGGTCATGGGGACAGAGATCAGCGATGCCCGAGGATGAGGCGAGACCAGCTCACCGGCAGGCAGAGGCACAGCAGGATCAGCCTGCGGGGGGAGATGATCTGAGAGCCCAGATACAGGCTCAGGAGGCAGAGATACAGTAGCTCCAGACTACTATTTCCATGAGAGATCAGCAGCTACTAGATCTGAGGGCAGAGCGGGATCAACAGATAGCTAATCTTAGGGCAGAGATAGCACGCCGTGAGGTGATGGCACAGGCAGAGGCACTAGAGCTCCGATGGGAGTCAATGAGAGCAGCCTACTATCATGGACTCTATCTGCAGGACATCCCAGAGGGTGAGAGAGCACCATCATACTCTCAGAGGGTAGGGGTATCAGATGTGGTACTCGATAGGAGAGCTATGTCTCCTCCACCACCACGAGCTCCTCACGAGGGTGGTAGCGAGTCTTAGGGTTAGGTCTTAGGTTGTTTTGGACATATCTTGAGACTTTTGATCCAGATTTTGGGATCTCATATTGTATTGTATATCATGACATTGTATATAGATTTATGAGATTACTGGATGTTCGATGTATCATGTGTATTTATCTCACTTGTGATGGATGTATCAGTTTATGTATATTGTCTTGTTATTTTGCTCAAAATGTTTATGTATATGCTTATGTATGTTCTCTCTCATAGATGTATGTTTAATTCTCATGTGTATGATATAGACTTATGTTTCTTGAAAATGATAGTTTTGATATAGATATGATGATGTGATTAACCCCTTGTGATGAACAGGAATAGGTTCGAGAACAAAGAGTGAAAGACATGATCGAGAAGAAGAAAAGGTGAGCGCAGTCGACTGACAGGTCCACATAAGATGAAAAAGGAGAGCTCTCTCCATATGCAAGAAATGCAAAACTTAGACTACCATGACCCTAAAAATGCAAGCTACTATGAAAGTGGTTTACTTGCAAGGTCACAATGCTTATAGACATCTAATTATCATCATCGAGCGTTATTGGTAGCGTCGTAAGATCGTACAATGCACACTAGCATAACTATGTGGATATGAATATGATCTTTATCAGATAGAATATGTGGAAATCTCACCTAGGCATCAAAGACATATAGGTCAAGATGACTAATGCAGTGAGATCACCTAAGTTTGATATGGCAAGATTATGATTGTATCAAGACACATGAAAGTCAGGATAACTAGAAGCATGCACTCGCAAAATAGTCAAGGATAATACCTTGTCAATCCATAGTGTCAAGTAGGACCAGCATAAATGCTCATGACAAGTAGGATCAACAAAATATACCCACAAGAAGATAAAGCAAGAAAACATGTTCTCATTCCCTCAGTCTTCTAGCTATGCATCATCGAAAACTTCTCAGGGAGAGACCACTCATCAAAGAAATCCTCATAGACAGCACACAAAGAAAAATAAAGTCATCATATCATCAGCGAGTTGATTGTTTAAGTGTGTGTGTGTTGGTCATAGAGTCAAACTCTGAGTATCATATCTGCTAATGAGAAATATCACATCATATGAGACTGTTGGATAAGACATCTGATAAGTTTTAAGAAACACTCGACGCAAGGGTAGTGTTGAAAAACACTGTTTGGGGTGGTGTTGAAAAACACCTGTTGTGAAATGCCCCAAGAGACAAACGCACCTAAAAGACCAATGCTAACAGTTATGCCCCCTAGACAAAGAGAAAGACCAATTCCAGACCAAGTCAAATAAGGTCAAGGCATGATGGAAAGTGGCTAAGTGTCGAGGACGCATGCTAACAAATAGGGGTGCAAAGGCCTCAAGTAGCACCTATTTCCAAGTTTTCACCACTTGGATTCTTTTTTTCATTTTTTCATTTTTTTTAGATTTTTGAATTTTTTATTTTTTTGTATTTTTTAAGGACTTTTTATGCTTTTTAGGATTTTTTCAGCATCATATATGAATTTTTTTGGTATTTTTTCAGGATCAATAAAATATGTACAAAGGATGGCCCCAGAAATAATAGGCATCAAGGATAGAACTTCTTTAGTTGCACAATGTTGATGGGATTAGGGAGCTGTTCTCCATCGAGATCTGATAGTAAATACACACCAGTACCAAAAGTAGCTATGATGACATATGGTCCAAGCCAGTTAGGTTCAAATTTGCCCTTTTGTTCTCTGTTCTGTTGGTTCTTTGGGTTCTCTTGCAAAACAAGATCACCTATTTGAAATTCTCTAGGGCGAACCTTTTTGTTGAATGCCTTGGACATACGCTTCTGATACACTCTCATATGATCAAAGAAAGTTGTACACTTCTCATCTAGAAGTTCTAGTTCCTGTAACCTCATGGCATGGTAATCCTCATCTGTAATCAAACCTTTGAGTGAGACTCTAAGTGATGGTATCTCGACTTCTAAAGGCAATACTGCTTTAGCGCCATAGGTGAGAGAGAAAGGAGTGGCTCCTGTAGGTGTGCGAATGCTTGTTCTGTAAGCCCATAGTGCTGGATTGATTTGTAAGTGCCAATCCCTACCATTCTTGTGTACTATCCTATGAAGAATTTTAAGAATGGTTTTGTTAGAGGCTTCTGCCTGTCCGTTTCCCTGTGGAAAATAGATGGAGGACCAATGTTGCTTGATTTTAAACTTTTTGCATAGATGCTTTAGGTCCTTATTCTTAAATTGACCTCCATTGTCAGTAATGATCTCAGAAGGCACTCCAAATCGGAAAATAATATGATTCAATATGAACAAATAAATGGTCCTTCCTGAGGCAATAGAAAGTGGCACAGCTTCCACCCATTTTGTGAAGTAGTCAGTGGTAGTAATAATGAACTTGTGTCCACCTGATGAGTTGGGATGAATCTACCCAACCAGATCAAAGGCCCAGCGTTGAAATGGCCAATGAGAAATAGAAGGGATCAGCTCCCTACCTGGAGCATGAATCAGGTTTTCATGTTTCTGACATTTTTCACATGACTTAGCAAAGGTGATTGCATCTATCTGCATTATGGGCCAATAATATCCCACCCTAAGCAACCTTCGGGCCATGGCGAGACCATTAGAATGTCCACCACAAATGCCCTCATGGATGTCAGCTAACGCTTGGTTGGATTCCTCCTTTTCCAAGCACCTAAGAAGCGTCCCATCTAAACCCCTCCTATATAAATCACTAGAGATGAGGGTGTGGCGAGAGGCATTACGGATGAGGTTTCGGCATTCAGAGTGGTTGAATGTGTTGGGGATGATGCCATCACAAAGATATGAATAGATAGCACCATATCTGGAAGACTCATGTGTGATAATGGCACAAATGACATGGCTTTCAGATGAGTCAAAAATGGGATGGTGTAGCTCTTCCACCAGGAATTCAAATCTGGATTCATGTGTCTCCAACTGAAGAAGTGAAGCTAATGTGGCCATGGCATCTGCAGCTTTGTTCTCTGTCCTAGGGATCTGTTGAAATGTCACAAAGGTGAAGTAGCATCTCAAAGAATCAACCATCTTTTTGTAGGGTATCAATTTGTCATCCTTGGTTTGATACTCTTCATTGACCTGGTTGATGATTAACTGAGAATCCCCAAAGACATGTAACTCTATGATGTTCCATTCGATAGCCATTAGTTAAAGCTTCATATTTTGCAATATTATTGGTACATGGGAATAAAAGTTTGTAAGACTTTGGAATATTGTACCCATGTGGAGAAACAAATAATACTCCAGCACCTGATCCATTTTGCATGCGGGAACCATCAAAGAACATTGTCCAAGTGCGAGTAGTTGTATACAAGATGTGTTCATCTGGGAATTCCACTTGGACCGGCATACTATCCTGAATTGAGAAATTAGCTAATTGGTCAGCAATAGCTTGTCCTTTTATTGCCTTCCTTTCAACGTACTCTATGTCAAATTCAGTGAGGACCATCATCCATTTAGCAAGTCTACCCATGAGGGCAGCCTTACTAAGAAAGTATTTAAGAGGATAAATTTTGGCAACCAAATGTATGGTGTGAGCAAGCATGTAGTGGTGCAACTTTTGAGAAGCAAACACCACTGCCAGATAAGACTTCTCAATATTATTGTAATTGATCTCATAGGAGATGAGAGTACGACTGATATAGTATATGGCCCGTTCTTTCCCAGTATCATCTGTTTGAGCCAATAATGCCCCCAGGGAAGTGTCTGTAGCTGAAATATATAAGATCAATGGTTTCCCTGGAATAGGAGGCATTAGGATCGGAGGATTAGCCAAGTATTGTTTGATCTGATCTAGGCTCTTTTGACAATCCTCATTCCAAACACAAGAAGCACCCTTATGTAATGTCTTGTGAAAGGGTTGTGCCCTATCTGCAAGTTGAGAAATGAACCTCCTAATTGATTGAAGACATCCCTGAAGACTTCTCATTTGGCTGATATTTCAAGGAGGTGGCATATCTAGAATTGCTTGGACCTTTTCAGGATCAACCTCGATACCTTTCGCTGATATTATGAATCCTAAAAGTTTTCCTGAGGTGACGCCAAATGTGCACTTCTTTGGATTCAATCTGAGGTGAAACTGTTCCATGCGATCTAGAATTACTTCCAAATCATCGAGGTGTGTGTCCCATTTTCTTGATTTTTCCAGGGTATCATCCACATAATCTTCCATGTTTTTGTGCATCATATCGTGAAAGATAGTGGTCATAGCTCTTTGGTAGGTTGCTCCTGCATTCTTTAATCCAAATGGCATGACGTTCCAGCAATAGGTTCCCCATGCACATGTGAATGTTGTTTTCTCTTGGTCTTCAGGAGCTATTTTGATTTGATTATACCTCGAGAAACCATCCATTAGAGAGTATATGTCATAGCCCGCCATCATGTCCACTATCATGTCAATGTTTGGAAGTGGAAAATCATCCTTTGGGCATGCTTTGTTTAAATCTCTAAAGTCTGTGCATACATGAATGGATCCATCATGTTTGGAAACTAGCACTATGTTTGAGATCCATTCTGCATAATCGATGGCTCTAATGAATCCAGCTCTCAAATTTTTTTCTAATTCCCCTTTGACAAGTAGAGCTACATGTGGATGCATTTTTTTGAGTCTCTATTTTACTGGCTTGACTCCTAGAGCTATGGATAAGTGATGCATTATAAGATTCATGTCAAGCCCTGGCATGTCTGAATAGGTCCATGCAAAATTAATTTTCTTTTTCTGTAAAAACTGTACATATGCCTTGGTCTCTTCTTTCGATAAAGACTGGGCAAGATGGACTATTTGAGGATTTTCTTCTATGTTCAAATTGACTGGTTTTGTTGGCTCAATCAATACTGATGATCTATCCTAGAAATAACTCGGCAAGTTATTAAGTACCCCATCCTTAGGTGCCTCAAAGAGGTTTTCACCCTCGGATGTGTCATTTTTTTTTACTATTTTTGGTTCTGATACCGCCACAAAGTGGTTTTCGCCATCAGACCTATTTTTCTTTTTTTCTTTTATTTTTAGACTGAGGTACTTAATATCAGGCTCTGTTATGCTAGTTGTTGGTTCACTGGTGGAAGAAGCCATGGGTTCAAGAGCATTCAGATAGCAGGCAATTTCGTAGTCATTCTGGAAGGTGAGGAATGTAGGCTCTTGATGGCGTTGAGACCAGTCAATTAGGTCAAAGTGAACAAGGGGTAGGTCAATGACTGGTTCAATGTTGTTTATGTGAAAGGTGTCATCTCTGGTGACCATATAATCGGATTTCATCAAGTCTTCTCGAAAGATACTTGAATTAGGACTCATCCTATCAAACGAAGTGTCGTCCACTAAGGCAATTTGAGGAGTACGATCCTCTAGTCCTACACTAGGCTCGTTAGCCGCATCGGGTTGGGTACTATAAGCATGGACAATATCTATGTCCAGATCAACTGTTGCATCTGAAAGTGAGTCCCATTCATATTCATGGGAATCTATGTCTGAGTCATCATTTGGGCCTCATGATGTAGAAGCCTCAAGGTTAGGAAGGGTTTCCCCCTTTTTAGTGCTAGTATTGGTACTATCCGTCGTAGCTAGGATAGTAACACTTTCTTTTGTTGATCTAGCAGTCATACAGTCACTATCCGTCACAGCTGGGATAGTAGGACTGTCAAGTATCAAATCTATGGAATCTCCCCAAAGGAGATGTGTTGAGGACACCCAATCATCAGACACATCTTGTTGATTGGAAAGATCAGGTGTATAATCTGAGTCACTGTCACTGTCCGTCGCAGCTGGGACAGGGACACCTTTCTTCTTTTTATTCTCAAAACCTAAGCCAACCGTGGACTTATTCTTTCATCTGAAGAGAGCATGATCAAGAGGCTCAGCTTTAGCATCCAGCCTATGACTAAGGGGACCATATCCTGGATATCCCATATTTTTAACCATTGTATACCCTCTCCCATAAGCTTCAGGTGGAGGAGCAAAATTCTCGTTGTGCTTGTATTTCTCCTCATGATAGATCCAATCCCTTACGGAAACTTCCTCTTTCTCTTCTTGAATGGGGACCGAAGACTCAATAAATTTCCCAAATAATGTCATTGCTGATGACAAAGGCTTCATACTTGGTGATGGTCTCCCATAAGACCTAGGAGAGATTGGCATGTTTGTAAAAGAATCAATTTTATAATCTCCCATCCCAAGATCTATGGTCTTGAACTTCTGCTTGCATTGTTCAAGTGAACTACTAGGACTGTCAGCTTCCCTATTCAAAGGTACATGTGATCCCGCAGAAATGTTATTAACTGATAAAGCACTATCTCCAGGGATGCAAATTTCTACACCATTATGGGGAAACTTAACACACTGGTGATATGTTGATGGGACTGCTTGCATTTCATGAATCCATGGCCTACCTAGAAAAATGTTGTAGGCTAGAGGTCCAACATCAACAATTTGAAATAAGATATCTTTTTCTACTAGACCGATGTGAATAGGAAAAACAGCCAATCCCTTAGAACTTCTTTCTGCTTCATCATATGCTTTGATTGTGATCCTTTTCCTTATGTCAATGACATTCTCAGAATATCCTAGAGCCAGCAACAAACTCAGAGTACAAATATTGAGCCCCGCACCCCCATCTATCAGTACACGCCTAACACAAGTTTTATGGATCATGACTTCGATGTGTAAGGCCAAGTTATGTGGGTGACTGATGGATTTTTCATCTTCTTCGGAGAAGGTGAGGTAATGAGGGCTAGCCAAATGGTTGACCATGTTCTGGAGTTGATCAATATCTAAGTTGTTAGGGATGTTGGCTGCTCGCAAAGCATCCTCAAGGATGTGCTTGTGCTTAGGAGATAATTCTAAAAGCTCAAAAATGGATATCTGCGTGGGTGTACATTGTAGCTGGTCAATAAGATTATAATTGGAATCAGAACCAATGACAGATTTGGGAGGAGCACCTTTGGACATGGGCTGCTTAGACTTGCTAGTGCTAGGACCTCTAATGATAATGGGCACTTGGGCTTGCCCCCTAGTGACAACATTGAGGGACTGGGGCATTCTTTGTGAGTGAGGACCTCTTATCACCATAGCGGGTCTTTCATCAGTTATAGGAGTTGAGTTCACATTATGTCCATAGGGATCTTTCCCTCTCATCATGTTGACACTATCATCCACAACTTCAAGCATGTTAATAATGTTCTCCGCATTTGTGTAGGTGTAGTTGATAGCCGCCTTGCCATTCTTAGAATTCTCTCCTTTCTCATATTTAGGCAAGGGCTCTTTAAAGGCTTTATGATCCGCATTAGTAGTTAACCCATCCACTTGTAATTGTCCTTTCTCAATAAGGTCTTGGACAAGATGCTTGAGTTTAAAACAATTTTCTATGTCATGTCCAATCCCATTATGGAAAACGCAAAAAGCCTTCACATCCCACCAATGAGGTAAAGGATCTGGTATACGATGTTTTGTAGGATCATGTGGGTGTGCCAAATTATGAGCAACTAATGTCTTAAAAACATCTACATAAGATTCTCCCAATTTGGTAAATTGTCTTTTCTCCGTTTTAGATCTCCTTTGATACTTAGGTTTATCTTGTTGTGTTGAAGACGTTTGCAGCTTCATAGCTTGAACTACATGAGAGAGGTTAAGAACTCCTTCATTTTTTACTTGAGATGAGTCAATAACTCCATCGTTGACCACTTGCTTGTTTTTGTTCCAATAGGAGTTCTTTTTGTCCTTGTTGCCATTAGTGTTATTGTTTTGGCTATTGTTGTTATTTGTTGGTTTAGCCAAAATTCCTTGTTCTTTCAGGACATCCTCAATGCGACATGCCACCTCTACCATAGTATCAAAGGAATTAAATAGGATTTTCTTGACTTCATATCTTAGTTCTGGTATTAGATTGCTCACAATGATATCAATTCTCTCCTCTTCAGGAATTGTCCTTGGGTATTTTGAACACAATCACCTCCATCATTGTAAAAATGTGACAAAAGATTCCCCTTGATTTTTCTTGAGTTTGCACAAATCAAGCATTGTGACTGACCTTGATAGGTTGTAAGCAAAATGCTGAACAAACCTTTGGACAATTTCTTTAAATGTCTTTACTAGAGGGGAAAGATTAGTGAACCACTCCATGGCTTGACCTTTTAAACTCCTTGGGAATAATCTCATCAAGTAGGAGTCTTCATGGTGAAAGGAAAAGCTCATTATATAGAACTGTCAAACATGGTCATGAGGGTCACCAGTGCCATCATATTTGTCATATGTTGGGAACTCAACTTTCTTAGGAAATTCTACCATTACCGCACTTTTTTCAATGGGGTTAGGACATATGGAGTCCAAATGAAACGTGCTCTTGGGAGCCTTCATCCTATCTATATCCTTTTGCATTTGTAAGATCACCTCATCAGTTGAAGGGCTCTATTTCTTGATCTTTTGGTGAACATCAAAATTATATGGAACTTTAGCGCCTTTGTTAATAAGACTTTCCAAGAATTGGTCTTTGTTTTGTTCCACATATTGCTCCACATATGCTTGAAAGGATGGTTCTTGTTGCATAGTCATGAAGTCCATATGATCAAATTTAGCATAACTTCCTCCATGTTGTGAGCCATGATGTGCTCATTGGGAGGGTTGCTTTGAATGTCTATGAGACGACTGTCTCCTACGATGGTCATATCTTGAAGCCCTTCTTCCTCTAGGACTTGGGGATCGTGAGGGCATCCTTGATCTTCTTCTAGGGCTTGGGGAAGGGGTAGATGGGGGTGAGTTGGTCCCACTATTGGCTCCCCTCCCGTTAAATCGGCTTTGGAGTTGTTGTGCATAGAGTCTATCTTTTTCTTCTTGGGTGACTCTTTTTTGTATATCCAAAAATGCACGTTCCTCTTCCTCTAGTTGTCTAAATTTTTCTTTTTTAGCAGCTTGTTCATCTAAGTAGGCTTGCTTCTCTCTCTCAATGCTTCTCAATCTTGTATTTGCATATCGAGAGGTGTCTTTAAGTGGGGAGAATTGTCTTGAATGTCTTATTGCATTGGCTGCGTTTATGTGGTGATCACTAGATTCATTGTTCTGATCTTTGTGTTGTGACCCTCAATCTGAGTGAGCTTGCTTATGATGTCTCTCAGCTTGTTGGTGAGCATCAAAATACCTCGCGTTTTTGGGAGGTGACCCGGGTGGACTAGCATGAGAAGAACCACCATACTCTCTTTTATGTCGTTGGAAGATATCCTCAAGAGTTCGATTCATGGCTTCTCTTTGTTGTCGGGTAAAGGTGTAACTCATGTCCATGCTTGATGAAAGTGGTATGAGAGAGGTTCTCACTTCACTAGGATTAGCTCTCGGATTAAAACAAACCTCAGATTCACTCTTAGGAGATTGATCAAAAGGGGTCCTTTTCCCTTAGGTTGTCGACGAGTCTTGACGGGTGGTAACTGGCTAAAGGCAACAGGGGGTCACTTCCCTTGATTGACTTGGTACCTTGTTGTAACTGACATGAAAGAATGATACTCTCAATGAGAAGGTGACCTCTCAAAGTGTCAACGCCAAACTAGGATAATCAAAGTCCTCTATTGTCCAAAGAGAAATGAAAAGAAAAAAAGGGCTTTACCAACACTGTCAAAGAGGTGCTTCAAATCAAAGGGTGACTACCCTTGCACTTTTGAATTAGGAGGTTGGACTAGGCCAAAAGATAATTGAAATTGAGATTTAAATGAAAATTATTTGGACAATAAGAGTACTAAAATTTTCCAAGAATGTAGCTAACAATCTTAGAGATGAACCTTGGCACCAAGAATGACCTCCTAACTTGGCAATTATTTCAAATTGATTTTGTAAATCAAATGATGCTATCTTGGAGGACTAAAACTAGAAATTTAGAGTCAAAGCAGGTCTCAAACATCAGGGTGAGAAGCCTACTCTAAGACCTAGCCTGATTAACAGCAACTGACACTGACCAAAATGTAAGCACGATAGAATTTAACCAGGCGATATACTCCAGGCTACTGGGGTGATATATCTACAACCGCGTGATACTTCACACGATGCCAGGTGATACACCTTAGTACTGGCAGATGATATACTCCAGGCGGGTCAGGCGATAGTCCGTCAGGGGTGAACTATCGCGTGATATTTCTCTTCAAAGTAGGCGATATTTCTAGCAAGCGTGAAGTATCGCACGATAATTCACTTTACAGTGTGCGATACTATTGCAGATTTGTTTAACTCTTGACCAGAATTGTGTAAAATTTGCATTTTTGGGTCTATTTGGTCAAAATTTCCAGTCTGAGGATTGATGTTTTCGATTCCAGTCACAATATCAGAAGAATTTCGGCAGGTTTGCAAACAGTAAGGGATCAAAACATGGTCTCAAATACTTGAAACAAAGGCAAAAGCAACCTTGTCAAGACAAACACTTGTGATATCAGAATTGAAAAAGCACCCTATGAATGCTATCGATTGTTTGTATGTAAGAATGTTTGCACTGGTATCACACAACTGAAGACAATTCAAGCAAATCTATCCTAAAAAGTCAAGGCTCAATACTTACCAACTTAGCCCACAACTTGATGCCCCCTTGCCTCACACCAAGTGGTTACCCACAAGAGATCTTGGCTTTGTCATGGAAATATCAAATGACACAACCAAAGGGACACATATGGTGAATATCTTAAGGTGATCTGGGTAAACCACTTGGATCAATCCTTGCACTAAGAAGATAAGCGGATAAAATAAGGTGGCTTCTATCTAATGGTTCTTAATAAGGATTTTTGTTCACAACACCCCTCTTGCTCCTCATAAAGGACTAGGACCTTGTGGCCTCAAGAGTACCTTAAGCATTCTTGTTCAATATTTTCCCCATGGTCGCAATCCCATGAGCTACTCACATCAAATGAATACAAGTGTTATGTCTACCAAGGTTTTTGGTGTCCTTGATAGCCTTGAGATTATAGTGAGTTGGAATCACTTGCCACCAAGGAAAATGATGACAAGGTTGTCCCCACTTGAGTCATTCCTCTTGATTGCTCAAGAGTAGGCCCGCTAAAGGATCCTAAACTAAACAAAGAATAGATCAATTCTTGAGGTTCAAGGTTTTTGGTTCACCACAAGGGTGAAGAGCATACTCCCCTATCTCAAGAATCTCTCCCAAACACACCAAGCAAAGAGGTTCAATTACTCCCTTGCTTCCAAAACCTTAAGATGGGTCAAGATTTTTTGGTTCACCTAAAGTTGAAGAGCATACTTCTCCTACCACCTCAAGATCCCTTTCACAAGGTTTTAAAGATTCCTAATACAATTAGTGAATGCCACACTTGAAAAGAAAGCAAATAAACAAGCAAGAAACTTTTTTTTTTGTTTTTATGCTTAGGCAGCCCTACAAAAACTGTTAGTAGCCCTCTTTGACATGCGTTTTTAGCAATTTTCAAGAAATGAGCACCTACAAACACAACTTGTTAGACCCATAAGGTTAGAAAAATCAAAATCCAAATGTAAATGTGCAATAAACTGATAGATTTAAGCTAAAAGGTGCAGGTTAGACCTATCTAAACATAGCAAAACAAAACAACAAACTAAAATAATCAAATTCAGATGAGAAAACTAGAAATGCAAGTCTCTGTCAGATCAGGCGATAAACCTCAGACTTCACCAGTATCACGTGACACAGTTTCCTATAGTCACATGATATACCTCGGTCTGGGTGATACTTCTCACTATGGGCGGGCGATACTTCACATGACACCAGGCGATATACCTCAGTACTAGCGGGTGATTCTTCTGTCATGCAAAGTGTCACACCAATATACAAAGGTATATCACGTGATATTTTTTAGAAGTATCGCGTGATACTCTGAGACAGAAAACTGAAACTGCAAAATTTTTGAAAAATAATCCGAAAAATGATGAAAATGCAAAAAAACAAAGGACAAAGCCTATCTACTCTGCCCCACGGTGGGCGCCAGAAATGTACACACTAAAAAGGTGCACTTCTATGAACCATTACATGCAAGGTTGCTCAAGAATGAGGCCTCACAAAGTGGCTCATAGCTCTCTATGCATGGAGTTGCAAGGGACTATGATGTGTTTGCTCTTAGCTAGAGCTACAAGCTTGTGACCTTGCTAGTCAACCATACAATGAGAGATTCAAGTGAAGAGAAGGGCAACAATTCCAATGTCTCCAAGAATCAAATGAAGATGTAATGCAATGCAACTAAAATGAAGATACAATATAAGCTATGAAAGGAAGGTACAATGCAACTAATCTATGAAAGGAAATAGCAATGGATTACAATACCTCCTGTTTAGACTATGTGAGATAAATCTATTGCATAAAAAGAAATCTATACTAAGAATGCCATTATCATGCAACTAAGAAAGAAAATATGCAACTAAATGATGAAAGCAACAAGTCTTCAATATCCTCAAAAGCTCCAAGTGCACCTAAAACCTGCAGCATAACATTAGCATAAAAACATGGTATATGCAAATGAAGGAGAGAGCTCTCCTTTTATAAGAAATGAGGTGAAATGGACCATGGAGATTAAGAGGCAAAAGACTTAATCAGTAATGGAGCTTGAAAGAGGAGCAATCCATGTGCACACATATCCTCCAATGAGAGTGAAGTGTTGACTTTTGAGCCTCATGTGAGACAAAAAGTGCTTTTTTCCTTTTTTGTAAAATATGAATAATGCTTTATTTGTGCAACTTAGGATAAGAGGAAAGGTGGGCTTTTTATTTAATTAAAAGGGGAGGAAATATTCCTTTTAAAGCCTTAGGATAAATGGTTAGCCCAAGGATAAAAATCCAATATATGATCGAAATTAACACTTGATCAAGAAGTTAATAATGTTGAAAATATTGATTATTGATAAAAATGATTCAGGATTGATAAATCAAATAAATGGGGCCCAAAGTCTAGGCGACCATTTTAGGGTGCATACAAATTCAAAATACTCTTTGTTTACCATACATTAACACACTTTGTGATATTAACATATATGAGCTCAGAGACAAGCAAGAAGACATACACAAGATGCAAGATTCGGATCCAAAAATGTTTTCATTAACAAATCCAGAATCAGCATACAATTAACATGACATAAAGCTGAGAAAAAGACACCAAATTAGACCTCTATCAGTGTATTACAGTCAAAAACCAAGGACCAAAAGTAATAAGATTTTGAAACCCCTACAAAATCCAAAAACTCTCTAACTTATACCCCCTAGTCATCTTGAAAATATGCAACAAGCTACGGATGACTAGGGTTAGGGCTTCAACAACCCAACCTGCTAGAAACGGTCACAAAAATTACTACAAACACTCCTTGAGCCAAGCAAGTCCTTTGCTAGGTACAAAACCTCCTTTTCAATTAACCGCATAGACCCTGGACCACACCACAAATAGCAAACCAGTCATTTCTCACCGAACAGGGTCACTTCTGCATTGAAAACTAGTCCTTTCTGGTCACTGGAAACCCTCAAAAAATTTCAATTTGAAAACAAACAACTACATCCTTGGCACCCAGCACATCGGCGGTCCTCATTCACATATAGATCAACTTTATATCCCTGCCGTTAGATCTATCCCCCTTCGCGGGCTTCACAACTCTAACTCATCCAGGCACCTCGGGTTTCATTTAGCGAACTGGCGACAAAGTGTTTCCTAGTCATGGAATGAAAATCTTAACTCTGGTTAGACTCCGCGACACATAACTACACATGTTAAAATAGCCCGCTTTAAGTCATTAGGCGAACTGGTGACAAAAGCATTTCACCAGTTCGCAGAAATGATCCTGCCTCCGCTTAAAGAACTTAGCAACCTCGCGACCGCTATTTGCCAAGTCTCCAAATGAATTAGGGAACCACCAAATCATCACGCGAATGAGTGACAAGCTAGAAATATATCCAACCCACCAAATCTTTATTCACTCTGCCATTAACTCCGCAATCATGATGCACGACGCCACCTGTCACAACACCATTCGCAGAATACCGCCCTGTCACCAACACCAGATCCATGCTCTACAAGCCTTTGAGAATGAACGGCTGGCATAAGATCTCATGGCTCTGACAAATCCCATGAAAACTTACACTGGCCATAGGATCCATCCTCCCCACAGACCCCACCAACAATGGCCCCACCTCTAACTCTGCAACTGCGAGGCCACCTCAGCACCTACCGACCAATGAAAACCAAACACATCACCCCACCCAAAAAATGGAATAAAATCTGACAGATGGCGCATGATGGCAAAGGCTTGGAATATTCCTTGCAATCATACGCTGACCATTAGATTAAAGCTTCAATGTGGGAACCTCTGACAAGCCAACCCATCACCATGCAGACCAACAGGAAGACACCAACTCAGATCACTGAAACGGCCACCGCAATCGTCACCACACTGCCATGGACATGTGGTAGGTGGTCGCATGATTGCATGTTAGAGAAGTCTGACATGCAGCCATGCAATAGCTAATAAGAACATGCCACATCATCACCTCAAGGACCATAGTAAAGAAGCGTCACCATTTGGAGGATCAGACGGTGGGCACATGATCACATGGGGAAAGAATATTCCATGCGATCGCATGCCAACCATAGATCTTTGATCTCTGACTCTGGGTAATGAAAAGAACTGGGACCCCCCAAACCAACCACCGAGCATTGAGCGACTACGTGACTAACTACTAGCCAAGTCACTGGAGGTTAGCAAATAACCGCCAACCTTTTAAAGATCACGCGACTACAGTCACCGAGTTGCTGGATGCTAGCTACTTAACCACCAGAATCAAGAGACCGAGCGGTAACTACAAGTCGCCAAGTCACTAAATAGAAAAAGTAACCACCCAGAGACCTGGAGAAAGCATGACAAGAAACATTGAAGGAATGGGCCCCACCACCCATCGTACCTACGTAGTTAGAGAAAACACCAGCAAACAAGGAACTGCGAGGTCGAAAACACATAGGGTTTTCGACAGAAGAGGGCCAAAAACACACAGAGTTGTCGACACCAAAAGATAAGCGCATAAAAATAGGAAGCACAAGGTCGAAAACACACAAAGGTTATCGGTAAAAGGTCAAAAATACACAGACCGAAAACATCATTCACTTTTGAAAACACTGTGGGTTTTCGACACTATGGTAAATTTTTTAATTTTGTTTCCAGCAAGCTTAGAATTTGAATAACTTTCAAGATTTGGTGAATTAGGAGATGTAGACTTGACCAAAATTTGGTGACAACAAGAGGAACATAGGGTAGGAGGCAATGAAGAACATTTGCAAGGAAAATAGGCCAATTAGGAAGATTTTTCTATTGATAGAAAATTGGCCAAACAGGTTCATCACCCTTATCTATTTCATTTTTCTTCTCGGTTTCCTTAGTCATTTCCTTGGCATCTTTAGTTACATTTGTATCAACATTATCATTAGTTTCAAGTGGTACCTCAATAGGTGTAGGAGATAGATATTCATGTACAGGTGGCAAGACAATTGCATCCTTCATTAGTTGTGGAATAGATGGCTTGGTAATTGATGTATCTTAAGGAGGATCCTTGGTAATGTCCATGACATCTTGATCATTATTTACAGCTTCATCTGGATCCTATTCAGTGATGTCTTCTATTATAACCTCTTCTTCTACATGTTTGACCATGTGAGGAATATTATCAATCACTTCATTTATAGTTTCCTTGGGGTGTTCTTCCAAATTTTCCACTTGTGCATTGGTTGGCAACTCAGTATCAGATATATCTATCATTTCACGTTCATCTATTTGGAATATCTTCTTCCATTCCTTATTACTTTCTTCTTCCACCTCTTATGTCTTGCTCATTAATAGGCTCAATGATCACTTTTGATCATGAAGCTCTTCTTGTAATTTATCATGGCTTCATCAATTTCTTGCACTACCAATTTTGGGACTGATAAGACAAGTGATCTCTCCGTTATTTTTCTTTTAGAGTCCAGTGCATATATCCATCTTACACTTATTCTTTCATATAATTATTTAGGTACTTTCCCTATAAGTTCCATAGGTATAATTTTGAATGTGTACATTGCATCAATAGTTGTTTCCTCAATTTTCAACTTGTCTTCATCACTTAACTTATGAAAATTTATTATCTGCATAGAACCAAAATGTCCATTTTCCATTAGAGCTTCAAGATGCTCATAAATTTTTTTTGGTACAAAATTATTAACAACTGTAAATTGATCTTCATTATTTGACTCGGTCTTTTCACTATCATCATTCTTCATAATCTTTTGTTTCTTTAGTGTGTATTTCCTTTTCTTATATGTCTTTATTTTTGGATGATTTTTGTCAAGTATACCAGTTTTACCTCTACCTCTTTTTGTAGGTGGTGTGGAGGTTGATGTGGCTTTAGTCCTTGACCTAGTATCCCTCAAAATAACATTTTCCTCTACTAGGGCATTCCTACCCTTGTTAAGTTTAGACTTTTCCACTTATATTTCTTCATCCTCAGCTTCTTCTCCCTCAGTTTCTTCATCAACTGACTTATCCTTTTCTTCACAAAATTTTTATTCTAATCTGTTTGACATTTTCCTTGATTTCTTTTGTATTTTTGGACCTTTGGATTTCATGCCTTATCCTCTTCTTAGCTTCTTCAAATATTCCAAATTGTTTAGATGTCTTGACTTATGGTTGTTTCAACAATTTTTCAATGGAAAGTGTAGCTCGGTCAATATATATCTCATTACCCATCAGTTTTAGCCATGAATTTCTCAGTTCTACAACTTTGATTAGACATGTGTCAGTATCAACTAGGAAATAAATTGTGTCTTTCTAGTTATTGACTAGCTGTGGGGGAATCCTAAATCTTTGATGCATTATGGCCTTAAATTTCTCAAAATATTCACTCATTAATTTATCAAATTTCTCACCCAGACCATTGATATAATCACTAATCTGATAAATAATAGGCCTATTTGTATTCTAGTTCACATCACCAATTGTAGGAAATAAATATTGCAAGTAGAATAAAATGCATACCAATAATGATCCATATTTCAGAGTATTGGTCTTGGCAACTCGGATAGTATGCATGTTGTCTTCCAGTTTCTTTAGAAGTATCTTAGCTAGGTCAACTTTGAATCTTTTCTTTACATTTTTGTATGCTAAGTCAATAGCTCCACATGGTACACTTTTTAGTTTGCTAGATTGATAAATTCTATAGGTAATAACACATGTAGAAAATTTAGTTTCTACATCATTGATTATAGACACTCAGAGACCTCGAGTGTCCCATTTTTCTCTAGTATTCTTCTCTATTTCTACCTTTGGTGCCTCTCTTACTACCTTAGCTTCCTTGGTAATTGGATAACCAGTGACCATATGCATTACGTCCTTTGTGATCTTGATCGGTCTATTGATCCACATTGATTTTTCATGCACTCGTCTAAGAAAAATTCTTATCCATTCATCTTTGAAAACCTTCTGGAAATGGAGGTCATGAGTAAAACCCTTCATTTCCAAATATTTATGTTCATCTTTTAGTTTTCCATCCACACAAAGTACCTTGTATGCATGTTGAATTTTATTCTCACATATTTCATCAATCTTGCAGTGAATGAATGATCAAATATCTCATACCAATAAAAATATCAGAGGCAATGATGAAAGTGTTCTGGTATCATCAGTCTTCATACTAATTTTGGGATATAACTTGAAATTTGGCTCTTCATAGTCTATAGTCTTTATCAAGATAGGTTTATCAACCTTGGGTGCCTTTTATTGCACTAAAATAGATGCCATTTCAAGTTGTTTGACTAGGGATTTATTGAATAATAGTTAAAAAGCTCAGGCTTACTCAAATTCTTTCACCTGATTACTCAAATAGCTCAAACTACTAAAAAATTCACTTGTTTCAGCTTAGAATTCAAATAATCATTCAAGTCTCTCTTCAATACTCTTTGAATGCATTGAAGATAACTCTTATAACTGTGAAAGTTAGTATGGTTGGTAAGCATAATTGAGTAAGTTGGAAGGTCATTACAGAAGTATTGAGTAACCAAGTGAAGATTGATGGTCAAGTACTCATTCAAATCGTTCAATTCGCTCTTCAATCTGACCATCAATCTTCGCTTGGTTACTCGATACTTCTCTACTAGCTTTCCAACTTACTTAGTTATGCTTACCGACCATACTAACTTTCATAATTATAAGAGTTATAATATTGTGTCTCACTATATGTTGATTTGGATATTAATTCATGATTCTGAGGAAGTAGTGTATGATAAAAAAATTTTGTATCGTCTTAAAATGGAAGCACTCCCATGATAAGAGCATTTATCCCTTCGAGTAAGTGATCTGGGGTCATTTTAATCCTTGATCAGGTCTTTGCATGTATTTGTCTTTTCCCTATTCTACTTCCCTCTGCATGCATTTTCCACTTCCTATTTGCATTTCCTGACATTCTAGGCTGGGGTCCTGAGGTTTTTGACCTCAAGGTCAAAGTTGACCTTGAAGGTCAAAATTGACCTCAACTTTGACCTAGGTAAGGGTCGACCTTGACTCTGACCTAGGGTAGAGTTGACCTCATCCTTGACCCCCAGTTCAAATTTCAAGTTTTTCTGATTTCTGGGTATCGAGTTTCGAAAAGATTATTTTTCCCACCTTCAGGTTAGCCATTTCATGTTTCGGAATGGTAAATCCTTAAATTAAATTTAATATGGGTCAATTTCTAGGGGTTAAGATTAATTAGGATTTAATTCCCCAATGTCAGCCTTCTCTAGAGGTTTGTGCCCTAGTTCACTATAAAAGGAGGCCTTCCTCTCTCATTTTGAGAATCAAGTTTTGTGAAAACACATCCACAATCAAGCATTTTCATGAGCAAGCTCTCAAGTGCAAGAAAGCCTTCAAAAATTCAAGTGTTCAAGCATTCATCCATCAAGGAGACCCATTTTTAGCCATTGAAGGATTCAATCTCTTTGGAGCCCCCTTGAAGATTCATCCTTCTACATTCATCCAAGCTTCCTCGTGATATGCAAAGATCCATTCAAGATTGGTGTTGAAGATCAAATTCCTTTGATTTGAGACATCCTACATTCATTCTACATCCATTGGAGCATTCCCACTTGTGGATCTTGAGGATTCGAATCCTCTACAAGGACTTCAACATAAGCAAGGTGAATTGTTTCATTTACCTTGTTTATGCACATAATAATTTCAATTCAATTTCAAGGTTAATTCCTAAATTTGGGTTTGACCAAGGCAAACCCTCCATACAAATAACAAAACCATCTTTTTCTTGCATGTACAAGTGTGGAACTTCAAATTTGAGATTGGATTTGGATACCCTTTTTGATGAACTTTTGAGATCTGCGAACAAAGTCAAAGTCAACCTTCAAAATAAGAATGTACCCTTTGACCTTTTATGAGGGTCAAAGACTACCTACTGTCAGAAAGATAAAAGTTTTTTGGGTTTTCTTCATCTCAGTGTTTCCAGTCTAAAATAGGTTGTAGAATTACCTGAAAGTACACACAGACATAAGAAATTAGCATTTTCTAGATTTTCCCTATTTTGAGGTTAGTATTTGCCTTTCAATTATTTCAGATTTCAAGTACAATTCCATTATAGGGAAATATAAGGTTTTCTTCCTCATTCATATTCTCCATAGATTGATTCAGTTGTGCATTAACCTTTTGGTTGATCAATTTGGATCTCTCCCTTGGGAATTTGGATTTAGAAGTGGATCGCATATTTCTCCCATACATATATTCAATAAAGGTGATTCCATTTTACCACTATTCATTTTGGTGAACCCGACATACTTACTCTCCTTTCTTTTGTGGAATTGGATGCCCTATTATGTTTTGTGGTGTTAGATTTCCTTTTATCTTGTTATATTAGATTTCTCTTTTGTGTTAGATCTTGCATGCTAATTAGATTTCAAAAATACAAAAATATTCATGCTTTATGTGTTCTTAGTTTAGTTCATTTGCATTTCATTAGTTTATGAGCTTTACTACTAGTAGTCCTACTTATAACATTCTGATTAGAATAAGTCATAGACTCATGGGTTCCTTTGATCCCGAATCTTCCTCTCCTTTCCTTAGGATCCCAGATGATAATTTGATTCATCATGATTCCAATCCTACAATGGACCAAAACTCTTCTCACTCATCTCATGATAAGGATGACGCTTTAAGAGTTCCCCCTGAACAAGTCCAAAAACTTTCAACTGAACTTGATAAAATGGGTAATTGGCTTATTCAAGAGAACCATAATTAAGATTCTATTCAAGCTATAGAGGCTCTTAAGAAAGTTCTTCGTAATAGTGATCAAGGTGTTAACCTCTTGCATGGTATTACTCACCTCATGCATTCAAATGTTAAACCTTTAGCTCAAGAAGCTCAAGATTTAGGGCTGATTCCTCCTATCACTAGTGTTGAACCCTCTTCTAATCCTTTACCTAGTATTCCTACCTATACTCCTTCTTTGGTGACTGTGATGGTTCCCTCTGTTCCTATGAGTGTTTCTCCTGTGTCCCTTCCTACATCACAACTTTCATATCATAATGTTCCTTTTACTTATTCCATTCCACTTCCAACTCTAGTTCCTAGTGTTCCTCCGGTTGTGTCTTCTATTCCTGTAGCTTCTTACACTTTACCTAGTGTGTCTAATGTTTTTATACCTCCTATTTCCTCTAATGATTCAACAATCATCAGTTTGGCTCAAACTGTGTCATCCTCAAAACAACAACTTTCTTCCTTAACTCAAAACAAGTTTAGTATTCCTACATGTGACATGGGAAGTCCTTTGTCCTTGGATATTATTCATACTCCTATTCCTTAGCAAGTCAATATGCCTTGTCTTGAGAATTATAATGGAAAAGGAGATCATGTTCATCATGTTAAAACATTCCAAATCCTTTGTAGTGATTATGCTCATGATCATAGGATTTTAGCCAAACTGTTTGCTAGAACCTTCCGTGACAAGGCCTTACAATGGTATTGTTCCTTGCCTCCTTATTCTATTGATTCCTTTCCAAAACTTGCTAATGCCTTTAGTCAACAATTTCAAAATAACATTGGCCTGCAAGTGTCTTTAACTAATTTGATGCATTGTAAACAAATTGCTAAAGAAAAATTAACTGAATTTAATGGTAGATTTAAGCATTTGCATGCTCAGATTTCCTATCCTGTTCTTGATATTGATATTCAACGCATGTTTATTTCAAATTTGCAAAAGGATATTAGAGATAAGATTCTGCTTACTAAATTTACCTCTTTTCAACAACTTTGTGCAGTGCTTCATCATTATCAATTAAAAGTGAGTCAATTTGAGAGCAATACTCCAATGGCTCATGTTCCATTTGATAAGAGTGATGCTACTCCTAATCCAAACAAATTTCAAAAATTCAACAACTATGTCAAGATAAACAAACAAGCGAATGCAGTTGCTGATCAAGTTGTTGTTGCATCTCACAATGCCACTTCTGCATCCACTACCTTTCAATTAAATCATATGTTTACTCCTCTTTCTAAATCTTTACATGCTATTATGAATAGGTTGTTAACTGCTAATATGATTACTTTACCTCCTATTCAACCTCTTTTACCTACTATGATTGCATCTAAATCTTTTGATCAAAATGTTTTTTGTTAATATCATCATCAGAATGGTCATGATACTGATAAGTTTTATTCTTTAAAACATAAGGTTCAAGACTTAATTGACTCTAATACCTTATCTATTGATAATCTTGATGGTAGTGGGAACAAATTTGTCTCTCCTCCTAATCAAAACCTTCAAATCCATATGAATTCTTTACCTACACATGATACTAATACCATTGCTCAGCCATCTGCTTTGGAAATTGTGTATGATTCAAAGATGGATGATCTAAATCATGTTGTTAATCAAGTGGAGCATGTTGGTGAATCTATATCTCCATCTCAACCTCAACCTCAACCTTAGATTCAACCTCAAGTTCAATCTCAATCTCGACCAAAACCTAAGCCTAAATTGAAAACTCAACCTAACCCTCGACAACAACATAAGAATAAAAGGCCTCAAGAACTTTTGATTTCCTTTGATGACTCTGAGACTATTAAAGCTCCTGATGATCCCCTTTACATTTATGCTAGGATTTCACAGAAACCTACTCGTGGTTGTCTTGTTGATCCTACATCCTTAGTCAATGTTATAATTGAAGAAAATATTTTTATGAAAAGCTTACAACGTGATTCTTATTGACATTGACATTGACATTGACATTGATTTACCTAATATGCCTTCATCACAATTAACTCTTAGTGTCAAACATTTTGATTCTCAAGAGGATCCTTGTTTGGAATTGGCTATCATTCCTACTGTGTGTTGGATAGAGTCCCTCTTGCAAGTTACCCACCTTCCCTAAATGATATAAAATGAGATGGGGAGAGTAGGTTGTAGGCTTGATCGGCTTGTCCTTCATGGTAACTTTGTTGTGTGTTTTCCTATTGTACTGTGTTTCTCCTGTAATCTATTTGCTAAATGTTGCTAGATTCTTTTATACGATCCTTGTTACTCAGTTGGTACAAGGTGTTGAAGGAATCGAAATTATTTTCAAGTTGCTCTATATGTATCTCTATTCTTCTATGTGTTGTTCAATGTTATTTTGTAATTTTTCTATTGTTCATAAATGTTTCCTTGTGTAATATACTTGGATTCAAGATGTGGTAGCACTAAATTCTTTTTGGTCTCCATGTCATGGTCCAAAAAGATTCTCCTTCATATATCTTATGTGATCTTTCCTCCTTTGTGATCATAGTTCTACTTTCTTTTGGGGATTGATGTCAATTCATTTGCAATAATATCATATATATATATATATATATATATATATATATATATATATATATATATATATATATATATATATATATATATATATATATATATATATATATATATATATATATATATATATATATATATATATATATATATATTATCTTATGATCATACTAACCCCATGGTAGGTAGATCCCTTCTGTGTTCTCTATATGTTTCAATGATTGTATGCAAATTAGATGTCTAACTACTCTAAATGATAAATTAACTATTCTAAGATTAATAAATCAAACTAATAAGAAAACAACAATGAAGAATACATTAAAAATGAGGCTAAAATAAGGTTTTACCTTCACCTACCATGTAGCTTGTCTCCATTACCCTCCTAGCCTTGATTTCTTGAGGATGTTGAGCTCTCAGATTTCCAAATGAAGCCTCTTGCCCAAGATGATACCAAAGTGTGGACATTGATGATGAATGTATGCAAAACTAAAGCCTAATTATGCAAATATGGTGAATGAGATGCAAGTGATATGAAAATGGCTTGATTATGCTTGAATGCTCTTGAAATGCTCTTAGAATGCTTGATTGCTTGATTGCTTGGATGCTTGATTGCCTTTTCACTATTAGCTCACAAAGGGGAAATGAGGCTCCTTTTATAGAGTTTTGGAGGATCTAAGCTTAGGTGGCACAATCCTACAGTGGAGAACGAAAGGTGGAAGATCCTAGGGCTAGGATTGATTTAGTTGAAGGAATTGAGAGAAAGGGGGATGTAGTTGTAATGTGAGAGGAAGAATAGGGATGATGTTCCTCTTACATTGACATGGAGGAGAATAAGGTGGAAGAGGAAAGACACATGTCAAGTGTCTCACAAAGACCAACGAGAGGAAGAGGGAAGGATTTTTTCCTCATGCGGACTCTTGGCACAAGTGTCCCATGAGTCACCTTTGACCCTTAGAGGTGGCTTGAGAAGCCCCTTAGGAATAGGGCATGTCTCTTGACTTGGTTTAAGAGAGGACATGTGGTCATGAGACCAAGTCCTATGAGGCCACATAGCCCTTAAGAATAGGACATGTGTGGGTGAGGATAATTACCAATAAATAATTAATAATAATTATTTATTTTAGCCAAAGTGATGTGTCAGGTGACTAGGTAAGTGAGGTGGACTAGGGGACTTAGTCATATTTAGGTGATTGCATATTTAATTAAATCACTTTAATAAGACTAATTAGAAGACTTAGGATAGAGGAATAGACTATAATGAATTTACTAAATAAATTGAATAATCTATTTAATAAATAGAGGAAATAATTATTAATTAAATAATAAATATTTAATTAATTTATCAAGTCAATATCAATTAAATAATAAATATTTAATTAATTAGTGAACGCATTTTTAAGTGTATACGTTTTGCCCCTCTTTGAAATAATGTGCGTGTCACATTGTTTCAAAGAAAATTTCATGCATTTTTGCCCCTGCCCCAGACAATGTCCAGATGACCTATGCATGCCCCCTTAAGAGATTGATTGACAAAAGAATTATTTGAATTTTATTATGTTTTTTTTTGGTCGAGTTGGACAATCAATCTCACGAAAGAAACGGTAGAAAAGATGGATGAAAACGGGGTGAAACGGAAGAAAAAATGGGAGTTAGGGTCCACACACCAAGCACATCGGGTCCATAGGCTATAAATAGGGAAAAGGGTTCCACAATAGGCTCATTATGCACACTTGTCATTTGGAGATCAGAGTGTGAGAGAGAGAAGAGCAGAGTTACCAGGATGTCATTCCCATTGTCAGATCATCACTTTGAGAGG
The DNA here is from genome assembly GCA_027943335.1 of Chamaecyparis obtusa. NCBI lineage: Eukaryota > Viridiplantae > Streptophyta > Pinopsida > Cupressales > Cupressaceae > Chamaecyparis > Chamaecyparis obtusa. The sequence goes on from BSBK01000251.1 coordinate 575,333, forward strand.
GCCAGACGCTTCCAGCAACCACCCGATTCGAGAGAGCTGATAGGTGACTCAATCCTCTTTATGAATTCATGATTTCTATCATGTTATATTAGGATTTGTAGCATGTTTTAGGCTAGATAAAATCTTAGGAATTTTTGAAAATTTTCCTTTTCTTGGTCAAAAAACATATGCGCAGTTGTGGCACATGAATGCGCAGCAATTTGCCATGTTTACGCAGCAAACTGGTAATTTTGCGCATGTGTTGCAAAATTGCGCATACATGTAGAAATAGAATTTAGGCTGCGCAAATATGAATTAAATGCACGCATACATGGATTATGCGCATTTGTCAAGAAAAGTTATGCAAATGTGGAATAAAATTGCACAAATGTTATGGGATGCTATGCATACATGTTTCTATTCTACGCATTTGTTTTGGTTGGTAGAATTTGGTCAAATTAGGTAGTCAATTAGGTCAAACTTTATGTCGATAAGATGATTTGATCTGTCGACGGTTGAATTTGATCGATTCGGTCAAGATAGGCAACATCGTAGCATGGTCGCTAGTTAACCAGTCTTGATGTTAGATAATTGATAAAATCATCTATTGAAACACGTGATAAAACATGTTTGTATTTGATATAATAGGATAGATAGATGTATAGATCAGTTTATCAAAATCTGATAGCTTGATATTGTTGACTTTAATAGGAGGATATTACTGATGTTCTGATGTCACAGGAGAGATATCTAGTAACACAGAACTTGAGAACAGTGGGGTGATAGAGTGCAGAGCAGTTTTTGGTGATGATGATATTGATGAGGGGGAGATTAGGTGGGAGGATATGGTTGATTTGTATGAGCCTCTACCAATGGTTTTAGCAGGAGCAATTAGGGGATTCATATAGGTCACATGGGTTTGCAGTTGGTTGGGGCCACACATTACAATAGATGATGGATGACGGGACCTGATTTTCTTGGGGTGTCTGTCTGTTAGCCCATTTATACCATGATCTTCATCAGGTGGTGTACCATAGGGGTGTGTCATTATTAGTAGGTGTTACATTGCTCCATGTATGGGCATGGGAGGATATTGTAGTTACATAGCTAGTAGCTATTAGATTCTGTAGTGCAGGATAGTTGTATATTCATTTGTATTCATCAGTTTTGTCTTAGGCAAAACTGGGACACTTGGAGTTCTGGCGGTACACTTTTGACACTTTGGATATAGTCACATGGAGACCTTACCTATGGTGTGAGCCCTGGGATGATGAGAGACAGCTTGGTTTTTGTTTTGAGTCACAATGGTTGATAGGGCAGACCCCTTATATCATTGAGAGATAGCTGGTCATCCGGATTCTATGACAGTTTGGCATGATCCAGGGCATGCCACAGGGAGTCACAAAGTTTGCTTGTACACATTAGGAGAGGCATGAATAGGGGCCCATGGTCTCATTTGACATAGCTAGACAAGAGTTTCTTGACATGCCATTCCAGGCATGGATGATGAGACAGGGGGTCATGGACCCAGGAATGACCGCTGATCTAGAGTAGTACCTCAGAGATTTTCCTGTACCACACTTGATAGATCTGGCATCGAGGCCACTAGAGAGAGATCCAATAGAGAGACACCATGGGAGATGTTGAGGCCAAGATAGGAGAGGTTGAGGGAGAGGAGGTGGAGGTGACAGTGGAGATAGTGATGGAGGAGATGGTGGAGATGGATAGAGAGACTAGAGAGCCAGATGGGAGTGCTTAGACGTGAGCATGATGTTGCTATAGAGAGACTCGGGGAGTCAGAGATGTTACTAGATGAGCTGCAGCATATAGAGGATTTGGGTCCTCATGGAGATAGTCTGAGAGCTATGATATGGGCTAGGAAGGAGATATCTTACTGGTGAGAGGCCTACAGAGAGGTGGTTCCTAGGGATTAGTGGATTGGGAGCTTCTGAGAGAGATCATTTTCCATCAGGACTACGGTATATGATAGATAGGTTCTATTTGGTAGTGGAGGTGTATCATCACACCCTCCGAGAGCACCCACAAGTTCAGGGGATCAGGTCGAAGCCTCAAGATCAGGTGGTTCAGCAACACGGGGTCTTATTGCATCTCGTAGATAGCGACAGATAGAGTCTAGAGGCAGTGGATCATAGATGTTGGATATCATTGTATACACTCTTTGTATCATTGTATCATTGTATCATTATATTATTGACTTGATGGACACTGTTGGACATTGTTATGTTTCTTTATATCATTGGACATTTCGACAATTTATTTGTTTTATGGACTTTATATGATTGGACCCTATATGATGGACTCTATAAATACAGTGATGTAGTTCTATCATGATTTTCTTTGATGATTTTATATACATGTGTGTACTGACATATGTAGGATGTGATGATTTACTTTAATATGCATAGAATGTATGTCCTAGAATGCAAAATGATTTATTTTCTATTTGATGCATAATGGGTAATGATCTAACATATGATGTTGATATAAATGCATGTCTTAAATGATTTTACTCTATACAATGCTATGTGATTACTAATGCAATGATGTAAAACAATGTAGATAATGGATAATGAATGGATAATAAATGAATGATATAATACATGTAATGGATAATAAATGATGGTGTAAAATGCATAAAATATGTAATGAATGAAAATGTTCTTAAGATGACTTAATATAACAACTTACACCATAATAAAAACATAATGTGATTTTATGATAACTATAACAAAACAACACATGAAATATGCATGTAATATAGATGGGTAATGTACAAATGAACATACCTAATGAAGATTATGTATGGCCTAAATGAATTGATTAAATGTTGTAAGATGCGAGGTGGAAACTTAATGTTTTTTCTGTCCAAATGTCCTCAACTTAAATAACAATGTATCTAACACAAGAAGAATGGACTAGGAGAACAGATGACCTTAATAAGAAAGATAACCTACAAATCCCTATAAAAGGAGCACTAATATGCAAGTCGTAAACTGTTTAAATGTAATGCAAAATGAAATATGAAATGAGTATATCTCCACATCTTCATGCAACATCTTAGAACTTCATAATAACTGGAATTTGATTTTCATCATTGAGCTTGTTATGTTGCAAGAAAATGCAAGCATCATGGTATAATTAAACCAGGATGACCTGAGCACTTCTTGTATCAGAGTGCGAGTTCTACACTGGGAACTCTGGGATAATATGTGCACCCATTAGGTCTTATTAGGTAAACATGTTAAAACCAAACTTAGACATCAAAACAACTTGTTTGTGAAAATCTTTAACTCTCACGAAAACTTAAACCAAAATAAACTTGAACATCATGAGACCTGTTGTTTGGTTGAAAACTCAAAACATAAACAAAACATAAACATTTTGGGAATCACCATTGATACAGTTACTTGGGAGTTGTTTCTTGAGAGCTTTAGATATCGGTTTTTGTCAGATCAGTGGAAGCAGGACCGTGTGGATGAGTATCATTACCTAAGACAGAGGAATATGACCGTACAAGAGTATGAGCAGAAGTTCTTTGAGTTGAAACAGTATGCTGGTTATAGTAGTGAATCACCCCTCATGATTCAACATTTTATTAGAGGGCTTAATGCCCATATTGGATGTGAAGTAAAAGTTTTGGAGCCTAAGACCCTTAGAGAAGCAGTAACTAAAGCAATACTCACAGAGAAGAAATTCCTTTGGGGTCATATGATATTGTATTAGGCATGGATTGGTTGGAATCCCATGGAGCCACCATTGATTGTAGAAAGAAGATAATTAAGTGCAAGGATGATCGGGGTAAAAACATTGAGATTGTAGGTATTCAGCATCCTATTTCTCTTCGTATGATTTCTGCCATACAGTTGAAGTGAAGCATGAGAAAGGGATGTCAAGTGTTTGTAGTGTCTTTGAGTGAGATTGCGGATGATGAAGGTGAGAAGAAGTCCTTAGATCACCCTGTGCTATAAGAATTCATTGATGTCTTTCCAAATGAGATCCCAAGTATGCCACCAAAGCGGGATATCAATTTTTGTATTGATCTTATTTCAAGAGCAGAGCCTATATCCAGAGCTCCATACAGGATGACTACACAGGAGTTGAGTGAGTTGAAGCTGCAATTGGAATAATTGTTGGCTAAGGGATGTATCAGGCCTAGTGTTTCACCTTGGGGAGCACCGGTTCTCTTTGTCAAAAAGAAGGACGGTTCATTACGACTATGCATTGATTACAGATAGTTGAACAAAGTAACAGTCAAGAATAGGTATCCTTTGCCATGGATTGATGATCTCTTTAATCAGGTGAAAGGTGCAAGGGTGTTCTCTAAAATAGATCTCAAGTCAGGTTATCATTAGTTTCGCATTAGAGAGGAGGACATCCACAAGATAGCTTTTCAGACATGTTATGGTCACTATGAGTTCATAGTGGTACCATTTGGCTTGACGAATGCTCCATCTGTATTCATGAGTTTGATGAATGGGGTATTTCGTAAGTATCTTGATCACTTCGTTGTTGTCTTCTTGGATGATATTTTGGTTTATTCTAAATCCATGGAGGAACACAAAGAGCATCTTTGGTTGGTAGTGCAGTGCCTTTGAGAGAATCATTTGTATGCTAATCCAACCAAGTGTGAATTCTTCAAGACAAAGATTCAGTACTTAGGCCACGTGATCTTAGGTGATGGTATTTTAGTGGATCCCACAAAAATTCAAGCTATAGTTGATTGGCCGACACCTACAAATGTGTCAGAGGTTTGCAGTTTCATGGGTTTGGCAGGATATTATCGTAAGTTCATAGAGAACTTCTCTAGAGTTGCTTATCCCATCACCTCATTGCAGAGAAAGGGTAAGAAGTTCATTTGGTCTAAGAAGTGTGAAGAGGCATTCAGAACCCTCAAGCATAAGTTGACTAGTACACCTATTCTTTCAGTACTTGATCCCACAGGTGATTTTGTGGTTTGTACAGATGCTTCGTTGGAAGGTATTGGAGCAGTCCTCATGCAGGGAGGATGGGTGATTGCTTATGAGTCTCACAAACTCAAGGATCATGAGTTGAAATATCCCACGCATGATCTTAAGCTAGCAGTGGTAGTCCATGCTTTGGTCCGATGGAGACACTTTTTATTGGGACATCAATTTGAGCTTCATACTGATCATTGCAATCTACAGTAAATTTTCACTCAGCCTAATCTGAATGCTAGATAGAGGAGATGGATGGAGTTCCTTTGTGAGTATGATTTTGAGGTTAAGTATATCTAGGGGAAAGAGAATGTGGTAGCTGATGCTTTGAGTAGGAAGAGGCGAGTTGCAGCTGTGACTACACTTGGTGTTGATTTGAGGAGTAGGATCTTGCAGGCACTTCCTTGAGATACTTTTTATCAGGAGGTGAAGGTAGAGATTGAGTCTGGGAGACCTCTAGTAGGCAGATTTGAGGGATATGTGTTGGAGTTTGATGGTTTGTTATGTCATGCAAGCCAGATCTATGTACCACCATTGGATGATCTTCGTTCATTGATCTTATCTGAGGCTCATTGTGCACCTTACTTAGCACATCCTGGTGTCAAGAAGTTGCACGCAGATCTTTGATAGCTATATCATTGGTCAAGAATGAAGAGGGATATTGTTGATTTTGTTGCTAGGTGCTTAGAGTGTCAGAGGGTTAAGGCAGAACATCAACATCCAACAGGACTTTTACAGTCACACAGTATTCCCTCATGGAAATGGGATGTTATATCTATGGATTTTATCATGGGTTTTCCTTTGACACCCCGTAGACATGATGCTATCATGGTCATTGTGGATCGGTTGACTAAGGTAGCACATTTTTCTCCCATGAGATCCACTTACACAGCTTCATCAGTAGCTAGAGTCTTTATGTAGGACATAGTGAGATTGCACGGTATTCCTAGAAAGATTATTTCTGATAGGGATCCAGTATTTACATCTGCATTTTGGACTTCTTTGCAGCATGATTTGGGTGCTCAGTTGAACTTTAGCACAGCCTATCACCCTCAAACAGATGGGCAGACAGAGCATGTGAATCAGGTCCAAGAGGATATGTTGAGGATGTATGTCATGGATAGGCAGACACATTGGGAGGATTATCTATACCTGGTGGAGTTTGCATATAATAATGGATACCACAGTTCCATTGGCATGTCACCATTTCAAGCATTGTATGGGCATCCTTGTCATACACCCCTTAGTTGGGATAGGCTGGATGATAGGATTCTTTTGGGACCAGAGATGCTTCGTGATATGGAGCAACAGGTAGAGTGCATTCGGGAGCATTTGACCACTGCATAGGATAGATAGAAGAAATATGCAGATGCCCATAGGATAGATATTCAATTTTTAGTTGGAGATAAAGTGTTCTTGAGAGTGCATCCAAGGAAGAGTCCAATCTATTATGGAAAGGGTTCTAAATTGGCACCTCAATTTGTTGGACCATTTGAGATTTTGGAGAGCATAGGTCCAGTTGCTTACCATCTTGCATTGCCACCTAGCCTATCTTGCATACATGATGTATTCCATGTTTTTGTTCTTAGGAAATATATTCCAGATGTGACCCATGTCCTTGATTGGAATGCACTATAGGTCGAGGACGAGCAGCTGGCTTTGGAGCTCGTACGCATTCTAGAGCTTTGGGATATCACACTCAGAGGCCGCATTATTCCATAGGCCAGGGTCCAATGGGACCCAAATGATGAGACCACAACTACTTGGGAGGATGCATCTCGATTACGAGATGCCTATCCTTATCTGTTTACAGGCTTCTAGGAGTAAGCCTAGTCCTAGGGGGGGAGGATGTAATACCCCTCGCATCTTATTATTGTTGAGACTATGTTTAGTTTGATACTATTTTATCTTAGTTGATTAGATCAGACATATATCATATGTTATATTCATATTGTGGTGTGTTATTTGACGATTATGCTTTGGAGGTTAGTTATCATGCTTAGATCTGAACCAAAAACATTATGTGATGGTTAATTTTAGTAATTATGGATTTTATATGATGTTTCATATGCATGTATTAATTGATATAATTTAGTTGATTATTTGTATATGGTACTTACCCCATACCCGCATGTGTATGGTATCGTGTTTATTACTATGTATGCTTTCTTTTCTGTTTGACGTGCCTGTATGGTAGAGGAGGAGGTGTAGTTACCTGCATTGAGTCAGGTCCACACATCCTAGCCATCCCTACCATTGTCTGTTGTTATGTTTATATATATGCACATGTACATGCAGTGGTTTTTATGCAGGTTGCAGGTACCGGGTATCGACTTCCCTGGCTTGACAGGATGAGTGTGCCCTCATTATGTCTCAATGGCGGAGAAGGGGAGTTAGCACTTAGGCCAATTCCCTAGCCCCAACCTAATCGTCCTATAGGAACGGACGGAAACCTACTTGACTTACCCAATTCAAATTTGTTCTAGCAAAATGAATTCGATACCTTTCCTCTATTGAGCATGATATTGATCCTAGGATTATTCCTTGCATGTGTCGTATCTGGTTGTTGGTGATTGATATGTTAATCATGTTAGCAGTTTATGTTATGCTATGTATTAGTAAGTATATTGTTATTAGTATGATAAAATATGATTAGATATATATATATATAGGTATACCTTATGTCACTTGTTATAATAATATTATTAATTGAATATACGTTAATTTTATATATATGGTTATATGGATACAACTTATCATATAATTTTGAAATATTGAGTGATATAACTTAATTCAAATGATAAATGGGGAAAAAAAAGAAGAAAAGAAATAGAAAGGTAATAAAATGAATTTCCATGTCACTTTAGGAGTAGGAGGAAGTGCAATTAATAGGTATGGGAAGGAAGTGAGAGAGAAAGGGGTCATTATTATTCTATTGCATATGAAAAATTTGGAGGAATTGGAGAGACTTGTCATGACTTTTGGATATGAAAGTAGAGAAAGAAGAGAAGGCTTGGAGAAGGAGAAGAAAGAAAGAAGAGAAGGGATTGAGCTTGTGGGAGCAGATTTGGATAGCAGTTGAGGGGCTGGACTTCATCAATCTGCTTAAGAACTAGGTAAGTTTTGATTACCCATATTATGTTTCAATTTAGTTTTAAGTTTTGAACAATTGAGAGCACTTATTTACCTTCTCAAAATGTAGAGTGAGGAAATAAAACAATGAGGATTTTAGTTTGCAATTGTGAATTTTCATCATCACAAGCATATAAACCCTCTCAAACTTAATCATTAGTGAATCCAATTTGGAATGCAAAAGAACTTGATACTTCATAACTCAATGAAATTTAATTGTGTTTTGATCCATATACTTGCCAAATTATTCATTTAATTGATCATATAAACATTCTGAATTGAAGAATCTAGTATATTATTTTGGAAATAAAATGAGAAAATAAACATCACTTGCATGAGTTATTAAGAAAATAATAATAATAAACTAAGTCCATAAGGGGAAACAAGCACAAATAAAACTAAGTCTTGAAACCAAATACATACTTCTAGCTTGCTGGAAAATGTATGAGGAAAAGAATTTCCATTCATTCAAAAAAAAACAAAAAAACACAAACATTATTTTAATATATTTTTACACCCTAGCATTTAAATTAATAAACAATTTTCTTTTAAAGAAATAATCTCAAGCCATACCTTTCCAACTCCACAAAGTGGGCCCCACACCATGTCTTGCATGTCACATTTTAAAGTATTAAATAAATAATTAAATGTTTTTTTTAATCTACAAATGAGTGTATACTTATTGGGTGATGGGAGGGGTCTAATCTCATGTCTCCTCACCCACTTAAATACTTCAACTTCCTCCTAGCTCGCACCCCCACCTTGGAAAGAAATAAATGATTTATTAAACTTGTTTCTTTTTACCTTTTTAGGTGATGTCATCACCCTTCCCACTTGCCTAGTACGCAGGTCTTTGGGGACTGCATTTTAATTTTGTTTGAAAACAAACATGGAATGAATTAAATTGTTTGGCTCTTGTTCCCAAACCTAGGCACCTATCTCCACTCAACCCCATGCTTTGGTACTAGCTAATCATGGTACTGTCATAGCCCAAAGTTAATGTTTGTGCAGGCCCTTTTTGAGCATGGGGTGGCATGAGCTTGGGGGATAGTATTTATCACTTGGTCCTACATTATTTAATGTGTATTTCAAACTCCTTTGACTTACCTTGAGCACCTTCCTAGGTATGGGACTTGATGCCACTTGCACATTTAAATTGTTTTTCAATCCACTATGATAATGAGGTGGATAATAGGATAGGAACCTAGAGGATTGTTTTATCAAGTAGGCTATTATATTAGGATTTGGGTAATAAGAGATAGGACATTATCATGTTGTTTAAATTTGTTATATTAATTTAAATTCAAGTATTGAAAGTGGATGTTATTTATAGTTAATACATTTTAGATTTTATGTATAAAGTTATCTTAGTCATTGAATATGTATATTATCTAATATTCCATTATCTTATATTTAAGTTAATAAATATATATTAAATAATTATTGAATGAATTAGTTTATGGTCATGAAATGGTTGATATGGGTTATTTAATTGTTTCATGTTCATGTTAATTACATCGTCAATCTCAATTAAACATCTTGATGTTAAGTTGCAAACAAAAGAAAAGATGGTAAAAGGTTAATCTATTGATTAAGACTAACTTCCTAGGAGATTACTTTAGATATTACGTCGCTATGATCATTTGTGGAAATTGAATCACATAACCTCATTTATTGAAATTCGCCGAATATGATAATAGGGATAAATTAGTGTGAGCAAATTTACTTGTTATTTGATTTTTGTGACTTTGTTTTCTTTACGAGATGTTATCTCATTGTGTTACGATATTCTCTGATTGCATAAATTGTACGGGAATGAGGAATGCACTGTTGATGAAGTTGTTTTGCATACGGGATTAGATGACCAACTAGGGGGTGGAATCCAGAGGTCGGGTATGTGTTGTAGACATAAGTTTACCTTTATGATCGTTGATGTTCATGATGTTTTGCTTATCTCCAGTCTATTGATGATTTGATTTTGAGTTGATTCGATGGGGGACTTGGATTAGGATGTCAAACTGATCTTTGTTAATATTTCCTCCTAGTGGATTAAATTTGAATTAGTGGCCAAGTGGATTTATGTTATGAAATGGGAATATGTTTACTTGTTTATCTGTTACTTGGAACTTAATATGATAGAAGTGGCCACAAACCAGGATGGGTATTGTTGAGAGACTAGGATAGGTTATCTAGATGTGATGTAGGGGGTGGCTTGCAATGGATCGATGAGGCCCACAAGTGGCTAACGGATCATCCATTGACAAGTTTCTTAATTCTAGTGATAACATTATAAAAAAATTGATGTAGTTAGGAAAACATTAAAAAGATAATTTGTGATACTTTGCCCATGCCTTGAGTGCCGTCGGTTCAGTGAGGAACCTTCAGGACTAAACTCAAGGGTGGATCATCGATATACTTGTCTTCTTGAGAGATATCGATGCCACGTATGATCACTTGAGTGCCATCGGTTCAGTGAGGAACCTTCAGGACTAAACTCAAGGGTGGATCTACATGATGACACCTTCCTACTGACACCTTAGATATCCTATGTAGGTCATTGCCTCTGGTAACCCGTATACCCTCTTGTTCTAGAGATATCTTTCTAGGTGGTGATTGGGATTGGTCCTTAGTATGTGCATGGGCCTGGTGTTATCTCCCTAGCATGGTGGGGTAGACCTCTAGGTTCCACATGGTCGAGAGGTAGTGTACTTCTCCATTGAGACTGTTGCGGATATCCTCCATCACCTGATTGTTACTTGGACCAAATTACCACCATTTTTGCAGATTCATGTATCAGATGTCAGATGTTATTATCTTGTACTTGTAGGAGGTTTATTTGATTATTTATGATCCCTACATGGATCCATGTTGCATTTGATAATTGTAATTGTATTAAATATCATCACATACCCTACGACATGTGTAGTGGATGTAGGTAATCATTTGATGTAATGTAATTTGATTTAGAGAGATGTACTTACTTTCATTATGTACTTAAAAGTTCTTTAGCATTTGATCATGTTAGCGTAGTGTTAGTTAGACAACGTAATACTACGTCAGGGACCCTTGAGAACAAAAATGAAATGATGTGTTTATTCAAATTCTTGAATGTAAATCCTTGTGTTTCTATGTTCAATGTGCATGTTAACTTTAGTAAACAAAAAAAAAATTGTTGCATAACTTAGCATAACTTTAGTGTAATTCTCTTGGGTTCCCTGGCGGGGCATTACATCTTGCATGGAGTTTAATATTGCAAACTTGACAAGCATCAAGGTATAATTGAACCGAGATGACTAGAGTTTTGTTTGCATAACAGACAAGGAATATTCCCCCCTCCATCAAGGATCAAATATTTGGAGTTGAGGTATGTGTTGGTGTATCACCATTAATAGCATTTGTAGAACAATGTGATTTGTATGTTGACAATACTATTAAACTGATGAAGGTACTTATGCACAGACACCCCAATTATTTATTCCTTTGATTTCATCAGAAAATATCCCACAAATAGCAATCAAAGAAAATACCATGCCCCATCTTGACTATTCTAATCAATGACATATGGGACTTTCAAACTCATGTAAAATATATCCCGGAATATCATAGGAAACATGATAACAATGAAATCCAAATATGAATGCATAATCTACAACAAATCATTCGAACATGTCTACCATGGATATACATTTCTTTTTCCAAAAGATAGTGTAAGGTATAGTTATCAGTTCAATTGATGATGTATAGTCAAGAATGATAGATAAGTGGCCATGTTTTGAAGGATAGATCACAGATTGTGATTCATCATGAAGATGCCATTGTGGAAGAATGTTTGATTGTGTTTTCTTGTCTAGTGAAAATACTCCATTTTGTCCTCTAAGAGTTATGACAATCATAGATCCACTTCCCGAACTAGGTTGAGGACATGCCCCCAGCTAGGTGATGGACAGACTCATTATGGATGAAGAAGGACACAACAAGACTAGGATGAAGACCATGACAAAAGATCAAGCTATGATGGGATTTTATTATGGGTAGATATAATGGATGGTGTATGAACTGGCCATTTTATTATGATATATACATGGTGGGAACAGGGACTGACTAGCTATTTTATTCTAGCTATATACAATGAACGGACAAACTAGAAGAATCCTAATAGATAGAGGAGCTAACCGGATACACATGGTACCTGTTGCCAGGTTTTCACCACATGCTTTTATTGCAATTTTCTTTTGATTTTTTTATTTTATTTTATTTTTTAAATTTTTTAAATTTTTTTTATTTACATAATATATATACATAGGCCTTGCATTGGGATTTCAAGGATAGAACTTCTTGAGGTGTATGCTGTTAAGAGGTTCATCCAAAGGATCTCCCTCAGGTGTGGACAATTGATAAGCCCCAGAACCATAAACTATTGTAATTACAAAAGGACCTAACTAATTGGGTTTGAACTTGCCCTTCTTCTCATGATGTTGTTGATTCTTTGGGTTTTCTCGAAGGAGTAAATCACCCAGCTGAAAGTCTCTAATTTTCACCTTGTTGTTATACTGATGAGACATACACTACTGATAGAATTTCAAATGATCATAAGCTCTATGATGATGTTCATCCAGCAGTTCTAGTTTAGTCAGTCATGCAACTCTATACTCTTCATCAGGAATCAAATCTTTGAGAGTGACATGAAGTGAAGGAAACTCAACCTCAAGGTGCAGGACTGCTTTGGATCCATAGACAAGGGAATATGAGGTGGCTCCAGTGGGAGTATGGATGGAGGTACGGTAAGCCCATAAGGATGGATTCAGTTGGATATGCCAGTCATGGCCAACGTCATTGACAGTATTTTGTTGGATTTTAACAATTTTTTTGTTTGATGCCTCAGCTTGGCCATTTCCTTGGGGATAGTATATGGAGGAATAGTTATGGGTGATATGGAATTTTGTGCACAGTTCATCCATGTCCTAATTTTGAAACTATTTCCCATGATCAGTAATGAGATACATAGGTATACCATATCTACAAATGATATAATTTAGGATAAACATGGATATTTGTATCCCTATGGTGGTAATCAATGGAACGGCCTCAATCCATTTAGTAAAATACTTTGTTGCGGTGATAATCCATTTGTGGCCGTTGGAAGATGGAGGGTTGATAGCACCCATGAGGTTGAGTCCCCACCAAATAAATGGAAAGGTAGTTGTAAAAGGATGTAATTCTTGTGCTGGAGCATGAATAAGGTTTCCATGTATCTGACATTTCTTGCATGCACTAGAAAAATGAAAGGAATCTGTTTCCATGGTAGGCCAATAATAACCCATACACATGAGTTTCTTATCCAAAGAGGGACCACTCGAATGTGTCCCACAAATACCCTCATGTACATCTCACAAGGTAGTTTGAGCTTCATCATGCTCGAGACATTGTAGGAGAGTACCGTCAAGACCTCATCGATAAAGGGTGTCGAATATTAGGACATAGTGGGAGGCTTGGTAGAGAAAAGTTCATTTTTTATTTTGGGATAGGTCAGGGGGTAGGATGTCATTTTTCAGATAAGAATAGATTTTTCCATAAATTAGGGAATTGTGTCCAATAAGATGACATATAATACTCGTATCAGGGTCATCATATGCAGGACAAGTTAGGGATTCCACCAAGAACTCAAAATGGGCCTTGGTATCCTCTGCATCAAACAAAGAAGCAATTGTTGCCATTGCATCAGCAACCTTATTATCATGCTGAGGAATCTACTCAAAAGTGATGTTTGAGAAATATTGTTTGAAGTCATCAACCATACGTTTATATGGTAATAACTTATCATCTTTAGTCTGATAATCATCATTAACCTAGTTTATAATAAACTGAGAATCCCCGTAGACATTCATTTCAGGTACTTTCCATTATAAAGCCATCTTCAGCCCAATCAATAAAGCTTCATATTCTGCTACATTATTGGTGCAAGGAAAGAGAAGCTTGTATGATTTCAGAATTATGTATCCTTGTGGCATGAGAAAGAGAATACTAGCTCCTGAACCCTGTTGAGTACATGATCCATCAAAGTATAGTTGACATGTTTGTGTAGATAAAGCCAAGATGTGTGCATCAAGAAACTCTATGTGTATAGGTTGTTCATCCATTAATGGGGCATCTGCTAGCTAATCTACTATCACTTGGCCTTTGATAGCCTTCCTGTCTACATATTCAATATCAAATTCACTAAGGAGCATGACCCACTTAGCCAACCTGCCTGTCAATGTTGTCTTGCTTAATAGATACTTTAAAGGATCAATCTTTGCAATGAGCTTGATTGAATGTGACAACATGTAATGTTTCCACTTTTGTGAATAAAAAACAATGGCCAGACATGCTCTTTCTATAGGAGAATAGTTTAGCTCATATCCCACTAGGATACGACTGATATAGTTTATGGCTTTTTCTTTCCCTTCATGATCTTGCTGAGCCAGAAGAGCACCTAGTGAGACTGTTGTAGCTGAAATGTAGAGCAAGAGTGGCTTGCCCAGAATTGGTGACATCAGAGTTGGAGGATTCGCCAGATATTGCTTGATTTTATTGAAAGCTTCCTCACACTTATCATCCCATTGGAATAAGATATTTTTATGTAACAAATGCTGAAAGGGATGACTTTGATCTGCTAGTTGAGAAACAAATCTTCGGATGGATTAGAGATGTCCCTGCAAAGATCTTAACTAACTGATGTTAGTGGGGGAAGCCATCTCCATTATTGCTTTAACTTTTTCTGGATCTACCTTGATTCCTTTGGCTGAGACAATGTACCCTAACAGTTTACTAGATGTGACCCCAAATGCACATTTCTTTGGATTGAGTTGAATCTGATACTTTTCCATCCAGGTGAATATTTTATCCAATACTCTCAAATGACTAGCTCTATCTTTGGATTTTGCTAAAATGTCATCAACATAATCTTTCATAATGGTATGAATCATGTCATGAAAGATTGTGGTCATAGCTCTTTGGTAAGTTTCTCCAGCATTTTTAAGGTCAAATGACATCACATTCCAGTAGTATGTACCCCATAGACAAGTAAAAGTAGTCTTTTCCTGGTCTTCCGGTGCAATCTTGATCTAGTTATAGCTAGAAAAACCATCCATTAATGATAACATCTCATGCTTAGCTGTCAAATGAACAATAATGTCAATATTTGGTAGAGGAAAGTCATCTTTTCGACAAGCTTTATTAAGATCTCAAAAATCAATACAAATCCAGACAGACTTATTTGGTTTTGAGATGGGAATGATATTTCAAATCCACTTAGCATAATCAATAGCACGAATGAATCCAACATCTAAGAGCTTCTTCAATTCTTCTTTAACCATTAGTGCAATGTGCGGGTGCATCTTGCAGAGCTTCTACTTAACTGGTTTTACACCTGGTTTAATAGATAAATGATGCATAATGAGATTAGGGTCCAACCCAGGCATATCAGCGTAGGACCAAGAAAAGTTGATTTGTCTCTCTTTGAAAATTTTTGCAAAAGATAATTTCTCTGATTCTGTCAAGGATGCTGCTACTTTGAGGATGCACAGAGACTCTTCTGTTCCAATGTTAAGAGGTACTATTGGTTCTATAAGAATGGAAGATTTCTCTTCATACAAATAATTGGGAAGAGTTTCAATCCTTCCATCATCAGGTGCCTCAAAGAGGTTTTCACCATCAAATGCGTGTTTTCTTTTTACTATTTTTGGATCTAACACTGCCACTGAGTGGTTTTCACCATTAGATCTGTTGATTATTTTTATATTTTTATGGCTAAAAGGATTGGCACTCTCTCCAAAGTAGGCCATGTCATTGAGTTCTATTGGAAATCCTGACTTGTGATCCCCTAGTGGTAAATGATCCCTGATTCCAAAATAGTCAATGATGGCATCATCATTATGGAAGATATCAAGTTCTAGATGATCAGGAGAATCCCAATCGATAAGTTCAGGATGTACAAGGGGCATTGGATCATTCAGGTTAGTTTCAAAGGTAGAGATGGTATTGATGGAAAAGTTGTCAAGGTTTATGATGGTATTAGTGAGGTCTATTTCCATACTCAAATCTATTTCATCTATCGCAAGATAAACCTCACTTTCCTCACAATCGAAAAAAGTAGTATCACGTGGGACTAATCCGAGTGAGTCAGTCCTTGAACTCTCTCCCTCATGGTAATCATTACTATAGTGATGGACAACATCAACTCCTATCTCTTTAGTATAATCAGATAATGAATCCCATTCATAATCATTTGAGTCAGAATCATCATTATCCCCAAGTCTATTAATGATTCTTTGTGCTATCCTTTGTTTCTCTGGATCTACATACATACCATGCTTTGTGAATTGTAAGGTAGGAGCTTTAGATATCTCATGAAAAGGTGTGATCTTTTCTTTTCATTTTGGTTCTTTTGGTCCTTCACCTTTATACCCTAATCCTGTAGTGTCTCTTTGATAGTTTGGATTTTGCAAAATTGGTTTTATAACACCTTCTCTTTGTAACCCTATAGGTCCAGCACCTTGATATCCCATCTTTTGTAACAAAGTATACCCTTTACCATAGACATCAAGTGATATATATTCATGTTTGATATCCTCTTCATTCTTCTATGACTTAAGCAAATGATTAGCATTACGCTCAGTTGCCTCTTTGGATATTGTGCCCCCACTTATAAATGTGTCATAAACAAGTGTTGAAGGGGGTTCTAATTGTTGTTTAGTGATCAAAGATCTACCATATGATCTAGGAGATAAAGGTAACTCTATGATGGAAAGAGCTTGACCTAGAGTATATTCCCCCATACTTCTTTCTTTTATGTCTATCTTGATCCCTTTTGATTTAGAAGTTGATGCTATATTACTAGGATCAATGGATGTAGTTGTAGAAGATCCAGTATGATTATAAGGTACCAAAGAATTAGATATCTTCACAGTGTTACAATACTGGAAAGGATTAGTATCTCCTTTGATAGTGATCTCCTGACCATTATGAGGGAATTTCAAGCACTGATGATAAGTTGATGGCACAACTTGCATGGAATGAATCCATGGTCTTCCCAAGAGAATGTTATAAGCAAGATCCATGTCAAGAACTTGGCAAGGTACATCTTTGATCATAGGACTGAATCTGATAGGAAGAAAAATAGATCCCTTGGATGACCTCTCTTCTTCATCATAATATTTTATTGTGATTTTCTTCTTTGGATCTATAGCATTTTCAAAAAATCCCAATGCAAGGACTAATTTCAATGTGCATATATTCAAGCTAGCTCCTCCATCTATTAGTACTCTCTTGATTTTGTGATTATGTACAAGGACTTCGATATGTAGGCAAGCATTATGAGGTTGGGTAATAGATAAATAATCATTTTCGGTGAAGGATAGGTAATGTGGGGTTGTTAAATGTCCCACCATAGCTTGAAATTGATCATGATCTAGATTTGTGGGGACCCAGGTCTCTAAGAGAGCTTTTTCAAGGATATCTTTGTGAGACAGGGATAGGTGCAAAAGCTCTAAGATGGATATTTGGGCAGGTGTTTTCTTGAGTTGTTCCAAAAGATTGTACTGGTTGGAAATATTTGGTGTATACTTTGGGACATAAATAGACTTGTTTTGAGAGGTGCTTGGTTTAGACAGGACTCCTTGGAGAGTAACTTTGGATTGAGCACGAGTAGTAACATGGACTGATGCCTCTTTGATTTTTCCTTTATGGTAATGACATTGGCATAGTACTTAGAAAGATGACATTCAGAAATGTTACCAACATATCTATAGGATGTAGTATTATAATTGGCTTGATTGTCACCCTTAGTGTTGGAAGAACCTCCTTTTTCATGCTCAGAAAATGGATCTTTGAAAGTCATATGTGATTCATTTGAGGTATGTCCATCAACACCAATTTCACCACTTTCAATTAAGTCTTGAATTACATTTTTGAGCCTTTGGCAGTCATTAGTTTTATGTCCTTTTCCTCTGTGAAATTTGTAATAATCATTCCCATTCCACCAAGAAGGTTTCACTCTAGGTTCAAAATCTTTTGTTTCAGGAACCGTAATGAGCTTCTTTGTGATTAACTTCCGTAATGCTGATTCGAGAGATTCCCCTAAAGGAGTAAAATTTCTTCGAGGTGACATAAAAGGAAATCTTGGTTTAGAACAATCTTTGTTGGTGTTTGGATTTTCTGATTGATTGTTGTAGGTAGCTTGAGTAGCATTGGCCTGACTTGTGATATTTAGAAGGGGTTGTGTTGGTTTGACATTACAATTATCAACAATCCCATAATTGACAATGTTTTTGTTTTTATTCCATAATTTAGATTTGTCATTGTTATAGTTGTTGGGATTGGAATTTGAGGACCTAGCATTGTCCTTGGAATAAAGTTTTATCTCACCTTTTCTAACCATGGCTTCCTCAATCTTGATACCATTTTCTATGAGCTTATTGAAGTTTGGTGGACATTGCAATTGTAACCTATAATTCATTTCTAGTGTAAGGTTATGCACAAAGATATCCATCTTTTCTTGTTCAGGAATCATTCATGCATATTTAGCAAACAATTAAATCCATCTTTGCAAAAAAGTAAGGAAGGGTTCTCCATTCTTTTGATGTGCATTGCAAAGATCAAGCATAGTGACTTCATGTTTGATGTTATATGAATAATGAGTCACAAATTTGTCAAGAAGCTCATTGAAAGATTTGATGCCTGGGGGTAGTTTGGAGAACCATTCCATAGCTTTTCCTCCTAAACTTCATGGAAATAGTCACATAAGATAAGTGTCATTATGAGTGACTTCAATACAAGTAGCACAAAACTCATGAATGTGGTCTTGTGGATTCGAATTTCCTTTGTATTTGTCAAATTTTGGTACCTCAAAATGAGGAGGGAATGGAATCATTGCTAAATTCTTATCAAAAGGATAAGGACATATATCATCCAAGGAATACTTCTTAGTTGATGATCCAGTTTGGATGTCATGGATTTTTTGTTGAAGCATCTGGATTTTTTGTAGAACGGGATCCAAAGATAATGTGTTTCCTTGAGTGTTTTGGGAAACATTTTGTTGTTGAGTATCCTAAGAAGCATTGTTTTGTTGGTTGTTTTGAGAAGCATTGGATTGCTAATTGGTTTCCTTTGCTCCATGAGGATCTTGAGAACCACTAGGGATTTCTTGATTGTTTGTATTCGGTGGTTCTCTAAGATGGGAAACATCGAAATTAGTTGGTAGTTTGGCTCCTTGTTGAGCAAGCATGAGGAAATACATCTCTCTATCCATGTCTAGGAGTCTTTCCATGACATTATAGAATCTACGATCTTGTGTAGCATCCCTAAGTTCTTGATCTGTGGGTTCCTCTTCTGATGTAAAAAGTGAATTTTTCTTAGGAATTCCAAACCAAGGATTTTCTCCATTGCTTTTGTTTCCTTCCATCTTGTCTAGGGATTCTGAGTCAACGGTTTGTTTAATTTCTGAGATCAAGTTTGAACCATAAAAATGTGAAAATTGATTTGTGGGATGAAATATTTTTGATGAAAAGATATGGAAAGAGTGTTTTATAGAAAAGATATTGAAAAAAAAAAGTTGAAAAGTGATGAGACAACTTGATAAAATCTAAGTCAATAGGAGGTATAGATTTCACTATGATATGACAAAGAAAAATCAAGAGATAGTAACCTAAGTCAGTTTGATTGAGGATGATAGATCCTAATAGGATAAACTCACAAAGATCAAAATCTGATAGATCAGGTGATGTTTCAACACTAAATTTGGAATTTCAGAAGATTAGAAGAAATGATTTGATGACTTTTGGTGAAGGAAGGATGATGAAAATTGATGAAAATGGTCAAACTAAAGACCAGAGGTCTATGTAATGTGAATGTTTTTCCAGAATCTTACTAAGGACAAAAATGGGTATCCGAAAAAGTGATTGTGAAAATTTCAAAGCTTGTGGAAATGCTCACTATTGTATATGCGCAGTGACAAATATGTATGACAGTTTGATGAATGCGTAGCCAAATGAATCCAATGTGCAGCAATTATGAAGCGATGCATGGTAAAATTAACAGATGTGCAGAATAGTGTAATAGATGCATAAGAAAATTGTATGAATGCACAAGTTTATGTTTTTGATTGATCTCAACTGCAAGATTTGGAATTTTTTGATTTTTTTTTTTTTTGGAAAAGGTAAAATGCATAAACACACACACGCAAGATAGAAATGATTTTAATTTAATTGTTCTAGTATGAATACACAAACACACTTACAATCCTAAGGTTGGCAAGGATAGTATCTGATGAATCCCCACTAGGATAATAAAATCCAACCACACAAATCCACAATGAACAGCCTAGGAACTTGGAGGCATGGGCTCCTCCTTAGAGTGCACTCACTTCTCAGGCACACCAAGTTCTGAATTCAATGGGTCATTACTTCCCAAAGAACTGCTATCTCTACTATGAACCGTGAGTAATGTGGGGTGTCTTCACAGGCTTGGGTGACCACTTGAGCCAGAAAATAGAAGGTTTTTGGCCACTATACAAAAGTATTTAATAAGGACATCCGTTTAGGTGGTTGTGATCAAGTCATTTTCTCAATTAAGGGGGCTCTCCCAATCCTTTCAAAGAAAGGCTTTCACCTCTACTAAGTAGGATTTTAACGCACCACTGGGGTACTGGAGGAGATTTTGGTTGCCACAATGAATTCGCACCTTTCTAATGTGAGACTAATCACACTAGCATTTTTTATATACCGGTTTGGAAGGGCTTGGCTTTAGCCTATTACCGGTTGGGTCGTTCCTTGGGGTGAGTACCTCTTTTCCCACCAAAAACCACCCTCTAAAAATTATAACAGTTTCTCTTACACCCAAAGTCCACGAATGGTGAGGGGAGAGGATACGTTGTTATAATTTTGAGATTATAGATAGCTATTAAGAAAGACACAATAGACACTTTAATCTATGCTAAAGAAGACACACAAATCAAAAACATGTCATATTTTAAAGCCCAAACAAGGTTATAGTTTATTTTGCAAAACCCCTTAAGAATCTTGCAAACAAACTTGTTAGAAATTTAGCAATGGGGTATTCAAAATAACATCCTGCAAAAATAGCCTAGACACTACCAGAACGAATAGAAGCTTGTCAAAAATTAGCTAAAATCAAAACTAACAGAAAACTAAATTTTACTACAGTAAGTAACAAATGCACAGAATAGTGAGGTGAATGCACAACAATACTGGATAAATGTGCAGAATGTATGAATGCGTAGTGAAACGAAATATATGCACAGTGAGATGGAACCAATGCGTAGAAATAAGTAATGCGCAGTAGAAAATGTTAAAAGCTCATAAACTTAAGGTAAATGTGTAGGAAAATTAAAAAGACAAATTGCAAAAAATGCCAAAATGGATGCACAGCAGAAATGGATGTATGTGCAGGAATCGAGTACAAATGCGCAGAAGTGATCTATAGAAAAATCTGCACATGGAAAACTAAAATTAGAATGTTAAAAATGTGGGTTGCCCCACGGTGGGCACCAAAAATGTATGCAAATTAGATGTCTAACTACTCTAAATGATAAATTAACTATTCTAAGATTAATAAATCAAACTAATTAGCAAGCAACAATGAAGAATACACTAAAAATGAAGCTAAAAAAAGGTTTTACCTTCACCTACAATGTAGCTTGTCTCCATCGCCCTCCTAGCCTTGATTTCTTGAGGATGTTGAGCTCTCAGATTTCCAAAAGAAGCCTCTTTCCCAAGATGATACCAAAGTGTGGAGATTGATGATGACTGTATGCAAAACTAAAGCCTAATTATGCAAATATGGTGAATGAGATGCAAGTGATATGAAAATGGCTTGATTATGCTTGAATTCTCTTGAAATGCTCTTAGAATGCTTGATTGCTTGATTGCTTGGATGCTTGATTGCTTATTCACTATTAGCTCACAAAGGGGAAATGAGGCTCCTTTTATAGAGTTTTGGAGGATCTAAGCCTAGGTGGCACAATCCTATGGTGGAGAATGAAAGGTGGAAGATCCTAGGGCTAGGATTGATTTGGTTGAAGGAGTTGAGAGAAAGGGGGATGTAGATGGAATGTGGGAGGAAGAATAGGGATGATGTTCCTCTCACATTGACATGGATGAGAACAAGGTGGAAGAGGAAAGACACATGTCAAGTGTCTCACAAAGACCAAAGAGAGGAAGAGGAAAGGACTTTTTCCTCATGAGGACTCTTGGCACAAGTGTCCCATGAGTCACCGTTGACCCTTAGAGGTGGCTTGAGAAGCCCCTTAGGAATAGGGAATGTCTCTTGACTTGGTTTAAGAGAGGACATGTGGTCATGAGACC
Source organism: Chamaecyparis obtusa (assembly GCA_027943335.1). Taxonomy (NCBI): domain Eukaryota; kingdom Viridiplantae; phylum Streptophyta; class Pinopsida; order Cupressales; family Cupressaceae; genus Chamaecyparis; species Chamaecyparis obtusa. The sequence goes on from BSBK01000251.1 coordinate 597,780, forward strand.
AAGTCCTATGAGGCCACATAGCCCTTAAGAATAAGACATGTGTGGGTGAGGATAATTACCAATAAATAATTAATAATAATTATTTATTTTAGCCAAAGTGATGTGTTAGGTGACTAGGTAAGTGAGGTGGACTAGGGGACTTAGTCATATGTAAGTGATTGTATATTTAATTAAATCACTTTAATAAGACTAATTAGAAGACTTGGGATAGAGGAATAGACTATAATGAATTTACTAAATAAATTGAATAATCTATTTAATAAATAGAGAAAATAATTATTAATTAAATAATAAATATTTAATTAATTTATCAAGTCAATCTTAATTAAATAATAAATATTTAATTAATTATGGAACCCATTTTTAAGTGTATACAGTGATATTTCCCTTGATTTGTCTTTGTTTGGGGGCATCTCAACGTGGAAATGTAATCAGTGAAGTTGTTTATGTTTTCGTTAAAGCCATTACTCCTGTTAAAGTGTTAGCAATGACTTTAACATGGGGGCATATGCTCTACTCACCTATTGCACACATGTAGTACCCCTCGCATCTTTCTTTTGCTGATACTATGTTTAGTTTGACACTGTTTTATCTTGGTTGTTTAGATCAGACATATATTACATGTTATATTTATATTTTGGTGTGTGATTAAACAGTTATAGTTTGGATGTTAATTGTTATGTTTGAACCTGAAACAGAACTTTACGTAATGGTTAAATCTAGTAATGATGGATTTTATATGATGTTTCAAATGTATGTATAAATTGAAGTAATTAGATGATGATTATATTTGGTACTTACCCCATACCCGCATGTGTATGGTATTATGTTTGTTATCATTATGTTTTCTTTTCTGTTGACATGCCTGTATGGTAGAGGAGGAGGCGTAGTTACCTGCATTTAGTCGGGTCCACACGTCCTAGCCATCCCTACCATTGTCTGATAGTATGTTATATATGCACATGTACATGCAATGGTTTTTATGTAGGTTGCAGGTACCGGGCATCGACTTCCCTGGCTTGACAGGATGAGCGTGCCATTATTATGTCTCAATGGCGGAGAAGGGGAGTTAGCACCTAGGCCAGTTTCCTAACCTAACCTAACCATCCTAAAATCACGGATGGGACCTTACTTGACTCACCTAAATCGAATTCGTTCTGGTAGAATGAATCTGATATATGTTTCCCGGTTGAGCATGATATTGTCTTAGGTTTTGTTCCATGTCGGTGTTGCATTTTGACCTTGTAGATCTCATGTATGATCTCTGATGGCTATTTGAATTATGTTGACGTATTAGTAAGTGTATTTTTATAAGCATCATAATTAGATAAATATATCTTTTATATGTTTATAGATATCAATTATTTTATAATTTAAAAAGAAAATCTTGAGTTGATATATTCTAAATTGAAAGAAAAGACATAAGAAATTATATAAAAATGATTTTTCCATGTCACCTTAGGAGTAGGAGAAGTGCATTTAATAAGTATGGAGAAGAAGTAAGATAAAAGGGAGACATTATTATGTTATATTCATGCTAAATTTAGAGGAGAAAAACTGGTTATGAAGATGAAAGTTTAGAGAAAAGCTTGGAGAAGAAGAAGAGGAGGATTGATTTTGTGGAGCACAATTGGAATCACAGTTGAGTTCATCAACCTCCTTTGAGAATCAGGTAGGTTTCAATTTCCCATAGTATGTTGTCATGTTAGTTTCAGATTTCCATTAATATGAAAGTATATCTACTTTCTCTAAATTTGGATTGAGGAAAAGAGATAATCAGAATTACATTTTATATTGTGAGATTTCATTGTTTCAATTTGTAAACCTTCTTAATTCAACATTAGATGAAAACCACTGAAACTATATTGAAAAACAAGAGAGTTGATGCTTCACAATCTCTATGAAAACCACTATTTTTAGAATCAATTATTTGCCATTTATTCATTAAATTTATCATATATGTGTATATCATTTGAATTAAGAATCCAATATATATTGTTTAGAAACAAATTGGGAAACTATACCTTATCACATAGATGACAAATTTACTAAGTCCTTATGGGAAAAGAGGAAACAAGCACAACAAAAAAAACTTAAAACTGGGAGTAATCATGCATTCTGGAAAATATATGAGACTCCTATTTTTCCCAAGTTTACACAGAGAATATTCTCTCTTTGATTCCCTAAAATATCTATTAATTTTTATGTCTTTCTCTTAATATTATTATATCATTCTTTTTGGGCCTCTTATGTCATTCCCCACTTGTTGAGGGCCCCACAAGGATAATTGGTGCAGGGTTGGGAGTTTTTGAAAAGTTTTATAATTAAAAATCTTTGCCAAATCCTTTCCCCCACGTTGGCTTTATGGCATGAAATAATACTCAAACAATAAAAAGTGTTTTAAAATGATATACCATGACTCAATGTCCTTCCAGCACTTATTATATTGGATTAACCTTTTTGACTCCACCTCCCATGCGTACCTTGCTTGGGATTGATGTCTGACATCTTCCATTTGACTTTAATTTGTCTCCCCACCTTGTTTAGCGCACACCCAACTTGCAGATTTTTCCTTGGGGAAGAAGGACACTTGTCTTATCTCCTATGTCTTGGGTAAAACAAAGTCCCATCTCATATTTACTATGTGAGCAGCCCTTGCAAAGGTGGCGTGGGTTTTCCTTGGCCATGATTATGAATTTATTGCCATGTTTTGACCCCCTTTGAAAATGGACGCCCACCTTGGGTTTTGCATCCTTTTGCCTTATTTTAAATAGTTTATTTTATTCACTAAGGGGATGAGGTGTAAAGTAGATTAGGAACCTAGGGGATAGTAGACTTGGCTAGCTTGATGTGTTTTGAATAAGTTAATAAATAAAATGTTTAATTAATTTATTATTTGAATTTGTTATCTATTTGGGAAATGCACTTTTTGAATTTGTTTATGATTGTGTAATATTAGACACTTTGTTATTATTAGAGAATATATTATGTTTACCATTTAATTTAACTAAAAGGATTTAGTTAGAATTAATACTTCATGAGCTATTGTATAATTAATATTAGGATTAATTACTGAGTAAATTATAATCACCTTAGAATCCTTTAATCTTAGTCATTACTTTCATTATCGATATAGTTACATTGACATCTTTTATAAGTTAACGAAGACATTATATCAAACCATTATAGGCTTTAGTGAATGATAACAATGTGGTTATTAATCTATAGACGTGGACATTCTGATTAGTGTAATTAACTAGTGTGATCAAATAATTACTTGTTATTATGATCATTATGTCTTGATTTATTTTACGACATGTTAATTACTTGTGCAAGATGTTCTCTTTACGTATACTGTTTGTGCATGGAAGTATACTGTTGTTATAGTGATTTATATACGGGATTAGATAACCGAATAGGGGGTTAAATCCAGAGGTCGGGTACCTTGTGGTGTTTATCAGTTATCTGTTTGTTGATTTTATTCATGGTGCAATGTGGATTCTGTCTTCATTTGCTTGTTTTGGATTAGGGTCAATGTGAGACCTTGATGGGATGGTCAAACCGATCCCTGTTATTATTTCCTCCTGGTGGGTTAAAACTTGATTTAGTGGCCAAGTGAATTTATGTTTTGAAATGAGATTTGCTTTATTTGTTATTTGGTTATGGGAATTTAATGTGTCATAAGTGGCCACAAACCAGGATGGGTTTTATTGTGGAACTAGGGTAGGTTATCTAGATGTGGTGTAGAAGGTGGCTTGCAATGGATCACCGAGGCCCGCAAGTGGCTGACGGATCATCCATTGACAAGTTTCTTAATTCCAGTGATAACATTATAAAAATTGATTTAGTCAGGATAACATTAAAAAAAAAAAAAATTTGAAATACCTCGCCCATGCCTTGAGTGCTAGTTAAGACTAAGGATGGATGCGGGAAGATGCTAGATGCATCATCGATATACTTGTCTTCATGAGAGATATCGATGCCACGTATGATCACTTGAGTACCGTCGGTTCAGTGAGGAACCTTCAGGACTAAACTCGAGGGTGGATCTACGTGATGACACCTTCCTACTCACACCGTAGATATCCTACGTATGTCAGTGCCTCTGGTAACCCGTATACCCTCTTGTTTTATATATATTCTCCTAGATGTGGATTGGGGATTGGTCCTCAGTGTGTGTGTGGGCCTGGTGTTATCTCCCTCGCACGGTGGGGTGGACCTCTGGGTTCCACATGGTCGGGAGGTAGTGTACTTCTCCATTGAGACAGTTGTGGACTACCCTTCGTCACTTGATTGTACACTTGGTTCAGTCTATCTCTTGTTGCAGATTTATGTACTCAGTTGTTAGAAGATTATAAGTTGTACTTCTAGGAGGTTTTCACTTGATTAGAAATGATCCCTACGTGGATCCATGATGTTTTTGGATATTTGAGATTGTATTAAATTCCACCGCATACCCTACGACATGTGTAGCGGATGTGGGTGATCATGTGTTGTAATGTATATTGATTAAGAGATGTATTTAATTCTTACTTTGTACTTAAGAGTTCTTAAGCATTAACCATGTTAGCGTAGTGTTAGTTAGATGACGTAATTCTACGTCAGGGACCCTTGAGAACGATAATGTAATGATATGTTTTATTCTAAACTCATGTTTGTATATCATTGTGTTACTATGTTCAATGTGTTTGTAAACTTTAATAAACAAAAAATAAAAAAATGTTGCATAACTTAGTATTATTTTAGTGCTTTTCTTTTGGGTTCCCTGGCGGGGCGTTACAATTGGTATCAGAGTGCGAGTTCTACACTGGGAACTCTGGGAATAATATGTGCACCCATTAGGTCTTATTAGGTGAACATGTTAAAACCAAACTTAGACATCAAAACAACTTGTTTGTGGAAATCTTTAACCTTCACGAAAATTTGAACTGAAGTAAAACTAGAACAATGAAACTTGCTTTAAACTATGTCCTTATGTGATTGCTTTGGTTTCAAATATGACATACTTAATATATATATCTATGCTTAAATGTTTTGTCCTAACCTTATGGTTGCAGGAAATATGCCTCCTGTGACTAGAGCCCATGGTAGAGGTAGAGGAAGAGGTAGAGTGGTCACACCCTCTTTCTCAGTTGATCAGGATAGTGCTCAGAGCCATAGTAGGAATCAGGGTGATAGCCACCAGGATGGTTCAGAGGATTTAGACACCAGATAGATTTTACAGGCCATTCTTGAGAGGTTACCACCTGTGCAGAATAGAGGTAATCAGGGAGATCAGGCTAGAGAGAGGGAGAGGACTCCCCTTAGACAGGTTGTACCAGTAGGGTATGATGCCATTATGGCAAGTCAGATGAAGGACCTGTTCAGAATGCCAAAACTTCCATTTGATGGCATAGGTACCGGGTTTGAGGCGGACACATGGCTCATTGGTTTAGATAGGTACTTCTCCATGTACTCATTTGCTAGCAATGTAAAAGCTAGATATGCTATCATGCAGTTGACAGATTCAACATCATCATGGTGGAGGACAGAAGAGAGTAAATTGGGAATCACCATAGATACAGTTACATGGGAGTTGTTCCTTGAGAGCTTTAGAGATCGGTTTTTATCAGATCAGTGGAAACAGGACCGTGCGGATGAGTATCATTACTTGAGACAGAGGAATATGACCGTACAGGAGTATGAGCGGAAGTTCTTTGAGCTGAAACAGTATGCTGGTTATAGTAGTGAATCACCCCTCATGATTCAGCATTTTGTTAGAGGGCTTAATGCCCATATTGGAGGAGAAGTGAAGGTCTTAGAACCCAAGACCCTTAGAGAAGCAGTAACAAAAGCTATACTCACAGAGAAGAAATTTCAAGGCAAGCAGGGTGGTGGCACATCAGATTTCAGGGGTAAACAGTCACAAGGTAACACCAATTTCAAGAAGCCATCACACTTCTCCAAAGGCAATCAGAATCAAAGTCAGCAGAGTTCAAAACCCCCTGATCAGAGTGGTACAGCTTCCAACTCCAGAAAGTTTCGTAATAGCCAGCGCTTCAAGCGCAACCAGTCTTCTCAGCCCACACAGTCAGTGCAGAGCTCACATCAGGGTAGTAGTAGAGGCAGCTTCCATCAGTCCAGTGCACCTTCAGCAGGAAGGGGTTATGGTAGAGGCACAGGTTGCTTCACATGTGGACAGTTTGGGCACATTGCAGTCAATTGCCCGCAGCGTGGTTCACAGTATTCAGGGCAGAGACCCGCACCATCTGAGCTTACGATTGGGGATTCAGGTAGATCTCATAAAGTGTTTGCAGCAGTAGACCACCGCCAGGCAGAGCACCAAGGCACAGTTATTGAGTCATCAGGTGCTATCCGAGGTATTGATGTTTCTATATTATTTGATTCTGGATCTACGAATTCTTTTATATCTCCATTTGTAGTGGAGAGATGTGGACTAGTGGCAGTAAAGTAAGACATAGGTTGGCAAGTGGAGCTCGCCTCAGGGGCAAAGGTGATCACAAACACCTTAATCCGGCATTTCTGGGTAGATTTGGGTAGCATTGGCACTTCAGTTGATCTTCATATTATCCCATTGGGGTCATATGATGTTGTTTTAGGCATGGATTGGTTGGAATCCCATGGAGCTACTATTGATTGTAGACAGAAGATCATTAAGTGCAAGGAGGATCGGGGTAAAAGCATTGAGCTTAGAGGCATTCAGCATCCTGTTTCTCTTCGTATGATTTTTTCCATGCAGTTGAAGCGAAGTATGAGAAAGGGATGCCAAGTGTTTGCAGTGTCCTTGAGGGAGTTTGAGGATGAGGATGGTGAGAAGAAGTCCCTTGATCACCCTGTGTTACAGGAATTCATTGATGTCTTTCCAGATGAGATCCCGGGTATGCCACCAAAGCGGGATATTGATTTTCGTATTGATCTTGTTCCAGGAGCAGAGCCTATATCTAGAGCTCCATACAGGATGACTACACAGGAGCTGAATGAGTTGAAGCTGCAGTTGGAAGAATTGTTGGCTAAGGGATGTATCAGGCCTAGTGTTTCACCTTGGGGAGCACTAGTCCTCTTTGTCAGAAAGAAGGACGGTTCGTTACGACTGTGCATTGATTATAGATAGTTGAACAAAGTCACAGTCAAGAATAGGTATCCCTTGCCACGGATTGATGATCTCTTTGATCAGGTGAAAGGCGCTAGGGTGTTCTCTAAAATAGACCTCAAGTCAGGTTATCATCAGTTGCGCATTAGAGAGGAGGACATCCACAGGACAGCTTTCTGGACACGCTATGGTCACTATGAGTTCACAGTGGTACCATTTGGCTTGACGAATGCTCCATCTGTATTCATGAGTTTGATGAATGGGGTATTTCGTAGGTATCTTGATCACTTCATTGTTGTCTTCTTGGATGATATTTTGGTTTATTCTAAATCCATGGAGGAACACGAAGAGCACCTTCGGTTGGTATTGCAATGCCTTAGAGAGAATCAATTGTATGCTAATCTAGCTAAGTGTGAGTTCTTCAAGTCAGAGATTCAGTACTTGGGCCACGTGATCTCGGGTGATGGTATTTCAGTGGATCCCGCAAAGATCCAGGCTATAGTTGATTGGCCGGCACCTACAAATGTGCCAGAGGTTCGCAGTTTTATGGGTTTGGCAGGATATTATCGTAAGTTCGTAGAGAACTTCTCTAGAGTTGCTTATCCCATCACTTCATTGCAGAGAAAGGACAAGAAGTTCATTTGGTCTGAGAAGTGTGAAGAGGCATTCAGAACCCTCAAGCATAAGTTGACTAGTGCACCTATTCTTTCAGTACCTGATCCCACAGGTGATTTTATGGTTTGTACAGATGCTTCTTTGGAGGGTATTGGAGCAGTCCTCATGCAAGGAGGACGGGTAATTGCTTATGAGTCTCACAAACTCAAGGATCATGAGTTAAACTATCCCACGCATGATCTTGAGCTAGCAGCGGTAGTTCATGCTTTGGTCCGATGGAGACACTTTCTATTGGGACACCGATTTGAGCTTCATACTGATCATCGCAGTCTACAGTACATTTTCACTCAGCCTAATCTGAATGCTAGACAGAGGAGATGGATGGAGTTCCTTTGTGAGTTCGATTTTGAGGTTAATTTTATCCAGGGGAAGGAGAATGTGGTAGCTGATGCTCTTAGTAGGAGGAGACGAGTTGCAGCTGTGACTACACTTGGTGTTGTCTTGAGGAGTAGGATCTTGCAGGCACTTCCTCGAGATACTTTTTATCAGGAGGTGAAGGCAGAGATTGAGTCTGGGAGACCTCTAGTAGGCAGATTTGAGGGGTATGTGTTGGAGTCTGATGGTTTGTTGCGTTATGCAAACCGGATCTATGTACCATCATTGGATGATCTTCGTTCATTGATTTTATCTGAGGCTCATTGTGCACCTTACTTGGCACATCCTGGTGTCAAGAAGTTGCATGCAGACCTTCGATAGCTATATCATTGGTCAGGAATGAAGAGGGATATTGCTGATTTTGTTGCTAGGTGCTTAGAGTGTCAGAGGGTTAAGGCAGAACATCAGCATCCAGCAGGACTTTTACAGTCACACAGTATTCCTTCGTGGAAATGGGATGTTATATCGATGGATTTTATTATGGGTTTGCCTTTGACACCCCGTAGACATGATGCTATCATGGTCACTGTTGATCGGTTGACTAAAGTAGCTCATTTTTCTCCCATGAGATCCTCCTACATAGCTTCATTAGTAGCTAGAGTCTTTATGCAGGACATAGTGAGATTGCATGGTATTCCTCGAAAGATTATTTCTGACAGGGATCCAGTATTTACTTCTGCATTTTGGACTTCTTTGCAGCATGATTTGGGTGCTCAGTTGAATTTTAGCACAGCCTATCACCCTCAGACGGATGGGCAGACAGAGCATGTGAATCAGGTCCTAGAGGATATGTTGAGGATGTATGTCATGGATAGGCAGACACATTGGGAGGATTATCTCTACCTGGTGGAGTTTGCTTATAACAATGGATACCACAGCTCCATTGGCATGTCACCATTCTAGGCATTGTATGGACGTCCTTGTCATACACCCCTTAGTTGGGATAGATTAGATGACAGGATTCTTTTGGGGCCAGAGATGCTTCGTGATATGGAGCAGCAGGTAGAGCGCATTCGAGAGTATTTGATCACTGCACAGGATAGACAGAAGAAATATGCAGATGCTCATAGGTCAGACATTCAGTTTTCAGTTGGAGATAAGGTGTTCTTGAGAGTGCGTCCAAGGAAGAGTCCAATCCGTTATGGAAAGGGTTCTAAATTGGCGCCTCATTTTGTTGGACCATTTGAGATTTTGGAGAGGATAGGTCCAGTTGCTTACCGTCTTGCATTGCCACCTAGCCTATCTCGCATACATGATGTATTCCATGTTTCTGTTCTTAGGAAGTACATTCCAGATGTGACACATTTTCTTGATTGGAATGCATTACAGGTCGAGGACGAGCAGCTGGCTCTGGAGCCCGTGCGCATTCTGGAGCTTCGGGATATCACACTCAGGGGTCGTACTATTCCTCAGGCCAGGGTCCAGTGGGACCCAAATGATGAGACCACAGCTACTTGGGAGGATGCATCTCGATTGCGGGATGTCTATCCTTATCTGTTTGCAGGATTCCAGGAGTAAGCCTAGTCCTAGGGGGGGAGGATGTAGTACCCCTCGCATCTTTCTTTTGCTGATACTATGTTTAGTTTGACACTGTTTTATCTTGGTTGTTTAGATCAGACATATATTACATGTTATATTTATATTTTGGTGTGTGATTAAACAGTTATAGTTTGGATGTTAATTGTTATGTTTGAACCTGAAACAGAACTTTACGTAATGGTTAAATCTAGTAATGATGGATTTTATATGATGTTTCAAATGCATGTATAAATTGAAGTAATTAGATGATGATTATATTTGGTACTTACCCCATACCCGCATGTGTATGGTATTATGTTTGTTATCATTATGTTTTCTTTTCTGTTGACATGCATGTATGGTAGAGGAGGAGGCGTAGTTACCTGCATTTAGTCGGGTCCACACGTCCTAGCCATCCCTACCATTGTCTAATAGTATGTTATATATGCACATGTACATGCAATGGTTTTTATGCAGGTTGCAGGTACCGGGCATCGACTTCCCTGGCTTGACAGGATGAGCGTGCCATTATTATGTCTCAATGGCGGAGAAGGGGAGTTAGCACCTAGGCCAGTTCCCTAACCTAACCTAACCATCCTAAAATCACGGATGGGGGCTTACTTGACTCACCTAAATCGAATTCGTTCTGGTAGAATGAATCCGATATATGTTTCCCGGTTGAGCATGATATTGTCTTAGGTTTTGTTCCATGTCGGTGTTGCATTTTGACCTTGTAGATCTCATGTATGATCTCTGATGGCTATTTGAATTATGTTGATGTATTAGTAAGTGTATTTTTATAAGCATCATAATTAGATAAATATATCTTTTATATGTTTATAGATATCAATTATTTTATAATTTAAAAAGAAAATCTTGAGTTGATATATTCTAAATTGAAAGAAAAGACATAAGAAATTATATAAAAATGATTTTTCCATGTCACCTTAGGAGTAGGAGAAGTGCATTTAATAAGTATGGAGAAGAAGTAAGATAAAAGGGAGACATTATTATGTTATATTCATGCTAAATTTAGAGGAGAAAAGCTGGTTATGAAGATGAAAGTTTAGAGAAAAGCTTGGAGAAGAAGAAGAGGAGGATTGATTTTGTGGAGCACAATTGGAATCACAGTTGAGTTCATCAACCTGCTTTGAGAATAAGGTAGGTTTCAATTTCCCATAGTATGTTGTCATGTTAGTTTCAGATTTCCATTAATATGAAAGTATATCTACTTTCTCTAAATTTGGATTGAGGAAAAGAGATAATCAGAATTACATTTTATATTGTGAGATTTCATTGTTTCAATTTGTAAACCTTCTTAATTCAACATTAGATGAAAACCACTGAAACTATATTGAAAAACAAGAGAGTTGATGCTTCACAATCTCTATGAAAACCACTATTTTTAGAATCAATTATTTGCCATTTATTCATTAAATTTATCATATATGTGTATATCATTTGAATTAAGAATCCAATATATATTGTTTAGAAACAAATTGGGAAACTATACCTTATCACATAGATGACAAATTTACTAAGTCCTTATGGGAAAAGAGGAAACAAGCACAACAAAAAAAACTTAAAACTGGGAGTAATCATGCATTCTGGAAAATATATGAGACTCCTATTTTTCCCAAGTTTACACAGAGAATATTCTCTCTTTGATTCCCTAAAATATCTATTAATTTTTATGTCTTTCTCTTAATATTATTATATCATTCTTTTTGGGCCTCTTATGTCATTCCCCACTTGTTGAGGGCCCCACAAGGATAATTGGTGCAGGGTTGGGAGTTTTTGAAAAGTTTTATAATTAAAAATCTTTGCCAAATCCTTTCCCCCACATTGGCTTTATGGCATGAAATAATACTCAAACAATAAAAAGTGTTTTAAAATGATATACCATGACTCAATGTCCTTCCAGCACTTATTATATTGGATTAACCTTTTTGACTCCACCTCCCATGCGTACCTTGCTTGGGATTGATGTCTGACATCTTCCATTTGACTTTAATTTGTCTCCCCACCTTGTTTAGCGCACACCCAACTTGCAGATTTTTCCTTGGGGAAGAAGGACACTTGTCTTATCTCCTATGTCTTGGGTAAAACAAAGTCCCATCTCATATTTACTATGTGAGCAGCCCTTGCAAAGGTGGCGTGGGTTTTCCTTGGCCATGATTATGAATTTATTGCCATGTTTTGACCCCCTTTGAAAATGGACGCCCACCTTGGGTTTTGCATCCTTTTGCCTTATTTTAAATAGTTTATTTTATTCACTAAGGGGATGAGGTGTAAAGTAGATTAGGAACCTAGGGGATAGTAGACTTGGCTAGCTTGATGTGTTTTGAATAAGTTAATAAATAAAATGTTTAATTAATTTATTATTTGAATTTGTTATCTATTTGGGAAATGCACTTTTTGAATTTGTTTATGATTGTGTAATATTAGACACTTTGTTATTATTAGAGAATATATTATGTTTACCATTTAATTTAACTAAAAGGATTTAGTTAGAATTAATACTTCATGAGCTATTGTATAATTAATATTAGGATTAATTACTGAGTAAATTATAATCACCTTAGAATCCTTTAACCTTAGTCATTACTTTCATTATCGATATAGTTACATTGACATCTTTTATAAGTTAACGAAGACATTATATCAAACCATTATAGGCTTTAGTGAATGATAACAATGTGGTTATTAATCTATAGACGTGGACATTCTGATTAGTGTAATTAACTAGTGTGATCAAATAATTACTTGTTATTATGATCATTATGTCTTGATTTATTTTACGACATGTTAATTACTTGTGCAAGATGTTCTCTTTACGTATACTGTTTGTGCATGGAAGTATACTTTTGTTATAGTGATTTATATATGGGATTAGATAACCGAATAGGGGGTTAAATCCAGAGGTCGGGTACCTTGTGGTGTTTATCAGTTATCTGTTTGTTGATTTTATTCATGGTGCAATGTGGATTCTGTCTTCATTTGCTTGTTTTGGATTAGGGTCAATGTGAGACCTTGATGGGATGGTCAAACCGATCCCTGTTATTATTTCCTCCTGGTGGGTTAAAACTTGATTTAGTGGCCAAGTGAATTTATGTTTTGAAATGAGATTTGCTTTATTTGTTATTTGGTTATGGGAATTTAATGTGTCATAAGTGGCCACAAACCAGGATGGGTTTTATTGTGGAACTAGGGTAGGTTATCTAGATGTGGTGTAGAAGGTGGCTTGCAATGGATCACCGAGGCCTGCAAGTGGCTGATGGATCATCCATTGACAAGTTTCTTAATTCCAGTGATAACATTATAAAAATTGATTTAGTCAGGATAACATTAAAAAAAAAAAAAATTTGAAATACCTCGCCCATGCCTTGAGTGCTAGTTAAGACTAAGGATGGATGCGGGAAGATGCTAGATGCATCATCGATATACTTGTCTTCATGAGAGATATCGATGCCACGTATGATCACTTGAGTGCCGTCGGTTCAGTGAGGAACCTTCAGGACTAAACTCGAGGGTGGATCTACGTGATGACACCTTCCTACTCACACCGTAGATATCCTACGTATGTCAGTGCCTCTGGTAACCCGTATACCCTCTTGTTTTATATATATTCTCCTAGATGTGGATTGGGGATTGGTCCTCAGTGTGTGTGTGGGCCTGGTGTTATCCCCCTCGCACGGTGGGGTGGACCTCTGGGTTCCACATGGTCGGGAGGTAGTGTACTTCTCCATTGAGACAGTTGCGGACTACCCTTCATCACTTGATTGTACACTTGGTTCAGTCTATCTCTTGTTGCAGATTTATGTACTCAGTTGTTAGAAGATTATAAGTTGTACTTCTAGGAGGTTTTCACTTGATTAGAAATGATCCCTACGTGGATCCATGATGTTTTTGGATATTTGAGATTGTATTAAATTCCACCGCATACCCTACGACATGTGTAGCGGATGTGGGTGATCATGTGTTGTAATGTATATTGATTAAGAGATGTATTTAATTCTTACTTTGTACTTAAGAGTTCTTAAGCATTAACCATGTTAGCGTAGTGTTAGTTAGATGACGTAATTCTACGTCAGGGACCCTTGAGAACGATAATGTAATGATATGTTTTATTCTAAACTCATGTTTGTATATCATTGTGTTACTATGTTCAATGTGTTTGTAAACTTTAATAAACAAAAAAAAAAAATGTTGCATAACTTAGTATTATTTTAGTGCTTTTCTTTTGGGTTCCCTGGCGGGGCATTACAACACACACACACTTTTTTATATGCACATATTTTTCAAGATACCTTTTCTCCCTTTTTGGATTAGTAACTAATCCTTAAAGCATGGATTTATATTTTAGGATCTCTTGATCCCTCTAGTTTCAAATATACATATATTTTGATCCCTTAAGGTTGGAGGTGTCCTTAAGACTAGATCTCTTTTGTTTTTGGTTTTATTCTTATGGAATAGAATATTGCTAAGGGTGAATCCTTGATGGGTTGACTAGTGAGTAGCCACATTCACTAGGTGGCTCAATTCCATCTTTCCAGTTGCGTTGTTTCCTTATGTGGTTCACAATGGGACATAAGTTCTCATTGGGCAAGATAATCACACCTTCTTTCTCTCTCTAGAGATGTCTCTCTTATTGTGATCTTGGATTCGACGAAGACTTGAGTCCCTAGGGGCTTAAGGTTTCTCTTTGTCCCTTAGATTATGGTAAGATTATCTTTTCATTCTGATCTCCTTTACCAAGAGTTTGCATTGAGTCCATACTCTTGCTAAAGTGGGGGCTTAATGTATCATCTTAAAATGGAAGAACTTCCATGATAAGAGCATTTAGCCCTCCGAGTAAGTGGTCTGAGGTCATGTTAAGCACCTTGATCAGGTCTTTGCATGTATTTGGCTTTTCTCCCTATTTTGCTTCCCTCTGCACCCATTTTCCACTTCCTATCTACATTTCCTGACATTCTAGGCTGGGGTCCAAAGGTTTTTGACCTCAAGGTCAAAGTTGACCTTGAGGTTCAAAGTCGACCTCAACTCTGACCTAGCTCAGGGTCGACCTCGACTCTGACCTAGGGCAGAGTCGACCTTGTCCTTGACCCCAATTCAAATTTCAAGTTTTTCTAATTTTTGGGTATCAAGTTTTGGAAAGATTCTTTTTCCCGCCTCCGGGTTGGCCATTTCGGATTTCAAAATGGTAAATCCTTAAATTATATTTAATATGGGTCCATTTCTAGGGGTTAAGGTTAATTAGGATTTAATTCCCCAATGTCAGCCTTTTCTAGAGGTTTTTACCCTAGTTCACTATAAAAGGAGGCCTTCCTCTCTCGTTTTGAGAATCAAGTTTTGTGAAAACTCATCCACAATCAAGAAATTGCATGAGCAAGCTCTCAAGTGCAAGAAACCCTTCAAGCATTCATCCATTAAGGAGATCCATTGTTAGACATTGAAGGATTCAATCTCTTTGGAGCCCCCTTGAAGATCCATCCTTCTACATTCATCCAAGCCTCCTGATATGCAAAGATCCATTCAAGATTGGTGTTGAAGATCAAATGCCATTGATTTGAGACATCCTTCATTCATTCTACATCCATTGGAGCATTCCTACTTATGGATTTTGAGGATTTGAATCCTCTACAAGGACTTCAACATAAGCAAGGTGAATTGTTTCATTTACTTTGTTTATGCACATTAAAATTTCAATTTAATTTCAAGGTTAATTTCTAAATTGGGGTTTGACCAAGGCAAACCCCCCATACAAACAACAGAACCCCCTTTTTCTTGCAGGTACAGGTGCGGAACTTCAGATCTGAGATTGGATTTGGATACCCTTTTCAGTGAACTTTCAAGATCTGCAAACAAAGTCAAAGTTGACCTTCAGAATAAGAATGTAGCCTTTGACCTTTTATGAGGGTCAAAGACTACCTACTATCAGAAAGATAAATTCTTTTTGGGTTTTCTTCATCTCGACGTTTCCAGTCTGAAATAGGTTGCAGAATAGCTCGAAAGTACACACAGACATCATAAATTGACATTTTCCAAATTTTCCCTATTTTGAGGTTAGTATTTGCCTTTCAATTATTTTAGATTTCAAGTACAATTCCATTATAGGGAAATATAAGGTTTTCTTCCTCTTTCATATTTTCCATAGATTGATTTGATTGTGCATTAACCTTTTGGTTGATCAATTTGGATTTCTCCCTTGGGAATTTAGATTTAGAAGTGGATCTCATATTTCCCCCATACATGCATTCAATAGAGGTGATTCCATTTTACCACTATTCAAATTTAAATATAGTTCACATACCTACCTATATGGTTTAGTTTGTAGTTGTGGAGTCACCCAATCAAGAGGATGAGGTGTCACCAACAGATCCAGATGATGTTCCACTATCTTCAATCTTTCTTTTCCATATTATGTTCATTTGATTATGAATTTCATCAACATTTACTATATATATTTTCCTTTATAATCTTCATCATTGGATGCATACACGTGGTATCTACAGTCTTTTCTCAAGTGACTAATCTTGTGAGAGTGAGAACATTCCATGCCAGGAGTCTTCCAAGTACCAGTATTTCCTCGCATGTGCAATCTTCTATAATTTTCTGCAATATGACCATATCTTCCACAATTTGTAAAAGTAATTCTTGTGTTTCAATCCCAATTGATATTATTTACTTCTCTTTTTGGTATCTAGTTATACGTCTTCTATGATCTACAATCTTGTGATTTGTGTCCATACTTATTGCATGTGTAGCAATAACCATCAAATTTCTATTTCCTTGGAGTCATGTCAAATTTAGATCTAAACTCAAATGTATTATGACCATACTTGTTGCAGTTATAACAATATCCATCAAATTGAGGAGTAGTGAATGACTTAGTGACCTTGCTCCTGCATTCATTTGCTAGGTGGTCCAGTTTCCCATAGTGATAGCATGTTGTCTTCTTATGTTTTGGAGTTGTGTACACATTTCTTTTCTTGTCTTGATTAGATGATTCTACCTTTTCAATTGTAAAGTCCTCGGTAAAGCCTAATCCACTGATATCTCTTGATCTTCTTTAATATCTCAATTGTTCATCCAGTTTCCTTATACTTTCCTTATATCTCTTCAATATTTCATTGGTTTCTTTATTCATTTTTTAGATCATTCTTCAAATGTTCATTTTGTGATCTCAGTCCAACAATCTCTTCCACCTTCCTTGAAATCTCATGATTAACACCGAGTAATTGATCTGTCATATTATAGTGATTTTATGTCAACCTTTGTATTTCCATATCTTTCTCATCCAGTCTTGCAGTCATTTTCATTTTTCCATCTTCTATCACTCTCTTATCATCTTTATCTTTTCTCTTTTGTTCCAAGACTTCACACATTCTTACCGATTGAGATTCTTGTTCTCTCTTCAAAAAATTTACCTACTTGGTTAGGTTTTTGTTATTTTCAATCAAATCTGATATATCAGCTTCAAATTCATCAGACAAGCTTCCCTCTGATTGTTCTTCAACCTAATATTGATTTTGTTTCAGTTGATGGGCTAGCTCCTTTCTCTTTCTTGGTGAATGCTTCAACTTTCTTCTTAGTTCATCAATCTAATCATTTGCTAATTTCAGTTCCATGTTCATATTCTCAATCACCTGTTCATACCTATAGGTTTCCATCTCTTCAAATCTTTCTTCTAAAGTGGTTAAACTTCTAAATAAGAGACTCAACTCTGATACCAATTGTTGGAAAGTTAAGGTGTTGAGGGGGGGTGAATCAATTCCTTGTAAAACATTAACCCTCAATAACTATTTTACCTTTTGAACCTTAAATATTTCTTTGCATGTATAAACTTAACAAATTATTACTGAATGAAACCATAATAAAGTAAACTATTTCAACCATAAACACATAAAACACATTAACAAATTTGACACATGATTTTGGTCATGTTGAAACCCTTGGTTAGTGGGGAAAATTGTGGTGGGGATAACACCCACAATCCTTCACTACTGCAACATAAATGTTGCTCAGTTAGAGCATACAAAATATCACTTTTGGTGATTTACCCTGTTAGGAGTAATACAAGAACATGACCTGCTAAAGTCTACCTAGTTAAAGGATTTTGCAACACTCATTAAGTGTGTACTTTGTTAAGATATTTACAATGTAGAAATCTTGTTAAAGCCTACCCAATATGTGGGATTTGAGAATACAAAAATGACAATGTATTCCTATAATAACTAATCTATGATAATACATCTACTTGTATAATAGTTGAGATCCTCTATACTCTCTACAGTCTTGTCAACTTTCTCTAACTAATTTCACCAAAATCATTTTCCTTTTCTTGGTAGCCTTATCTTCTTTATATCTTCTCTATGTTCTTTGCCTCTCTCTCTCTCTCTCACATCAATCTATCCTTATATATTAATCATGTAGCTTCCTAATTAGTTGACCTAATTAGTGTTTGGATCCTTCTAGAAAAATCAAACAAATAGATAAACGATCCATATTCCTTTCCTTTTTCTAAGAAATATTTACTTCATTTTCATTGGGTCAATCTGTGCCTTGGGATCATTTACAATCATGTTTCACTCCCAAACTTATATGTTCATCATGTATCTCTTGATAAACTTTCCTGATCTTCTTAGTTATCACTTTGTTTGTGCTCAATAATTTCCTTTCTCAGTTAAAATACTTACTCGGTACTCTTCTTGCTTGATACTCATTGTGCTTGGTTAACTACATTTGTTCGGTGTCCATTCTGCTCAATATACATTGTTATGTATATGATTTTCTTTGTGCTTGGTAACAATTTTTCCTTGTCTTTACCGAATGACTTTCTCTTCACTGACTAACTTTCTCTTCACCAATTGACTTTCTTACTCATACTGACTTGATTCTATACTAACACTAAATGAATTTAGGAGTAACATGTCAAACTTAAGACCTTCAAGCATAGACTAAACAACATCAGAATCCAAAAATTCAGACTCTGGTAGAGAAACCATTATTTTCTCAAAATCCTCTTCTTTTTGCTTCTCTTCTATTTCCTTATTTTCCTTAGCCTCTTATTCTTCATCCTTCAAGATAGTATCAATTTCCTTTCCTTTAGCACTATTTCTTCTCCTTCTAGGTTCCAGAGGGGAACCACTTAAAAAAAACTAAACTTTTCTGACTAAAGGAGGAATCCTCCTCAACATTACCTACTATCATAGCACTAGAAACAACCAAACTGAAGCAAGCATTCATCTACAATAAAGTGAAATATACTTTGCAAGAATCTACACCTCTCTTCAAAATACCTAGGTATCTATGAATATTTTTACCAATAGCAACGTTGGTCCTCCTCTCAATGATCTTGAGAAATAGAAAACTATTCATACTTGAAAAATATCCAAACTAAAATTCATAACCATCTTCTATAGTCATCTTGACATTTTTGAGAAAATTATCCAACAAATTTGCATAGGTCAAAGTGAACACCTTCCCTAACCATCTTATGAGTAATGTAAACTACCATAGTCGAAGAGGCACCATCACGATTTTGAAAGTAAATCTTATAGGAAATGACATAGGCAACATACATCATTACCAGATGTTTAAGGGTAATTGCTAAAAGTGTGGACTAATCATATCCAATACCAGTTAAATCCTCTACTTCCTTGTAATAGATTGTCTTCTTCCTTGGTAGGTCACCAATACTACACAACCCCGTGATGTCTTCAATTACCTCTTTTTTCACCTCATAGGACTTTTTCAACATTAATTTTCCATCATAAAGATGACTCAACAAAAACATGATAAATTTCTTGTCATCAAACTAGGGAAATTCTCCCTGTATATCCAATCTGAGATTTCAAATATTTTGCAAATCATCCAATGATAATCTTGTTACCACTTATCTGATACTACCATGATCAAAATCATCTATCTTATCCTTCTTTAACAGCATTGATATGACTGCACCTGTACCATGAACAACCAATTGAGATTCCATTATTGAACTCAAGTTATAATCTTCTTCAACCTTTCTCTCAAGCTCTGCCAAAACTTTAATTTTTCTTCTTTCAATAGTGTGAAACGATTTTAAAATTTCACATTTATAACTATGAACCATCATAATTTATTTTTCCCACCAAGAAAAAATTATCTCTAACCCACCCTAATTTTTACTATGCACATCAATCAATCAAAATATATGCATTTTCCTTATTTTATCATCCAACATACTAGAGACAAGATAGTTTCAATTAGTAACACCTTAGAGTACGGGAAGTGACTGATATAGCATTTTGATACTCCCCCTAAGTCAAAGCAATGGGCTTAGTTACCAACAGAGATTATACCAGGATCTGATACCACAAGGCTCTCTTCACCAACAACATCTTTCTTCTTCCATGCCATGTTAGTCTTCTAAGATTCAATTAAAACTATATAGCATTTTACCATTTCTAATATTTACCGGAGTGCCACTAGATTTGCATGTGTTATCACAATCACCAATTTGACCATATTTAAAAAATTGATATTCCTTTGACCTAATCTGATTGACTGAATCCTAAATTTGCATTTATTAGGCTTGTGACCATAATTATGGCATACATGTAAATTCCCATGAAAGATATTGTTCATTTCATTTTTCTTTAGTGGATTAGAGACTTGACTTCAGCATTGATTTTCTTTATGACCAAACTTATGAAAATTAAAGCATTGAACCTTCTATTCTTTCCTCATCTTACATTCAATATCCTTATGACCAAAATTCTTGCATATGTAATAATAAATGTTAAAAGATAAGTACCTTTGAGTATTTAGTTGCCTTGTAGAAGGCCTTCTTGTATATCTATTCTAGTTCTTGATCTTTCTAGCGATCTCAACCTTCCCCTCATCTTCAAATACCTTATCTTTTCCTTTTTCCTTTAGACCTAAACATTCACTAGTAAACCCTAATCCTTCCTTGTCTTTTTTATTCTTCTATAGGGCTAATAACTAATCCAAAATAGTGTTTCTCTCACAAACCTTAGCTTCAAATTGTAGCTTCCTTAATTCTTGATTTTGTTTCTCATTTTCATCTGACTTCATCTTGATGATGTCCTTGAGATTATCTTCATATTTCTTCCATTCCTCTATGGTGATTTTTAGTTCTTCTTTGGTCATCTTTCATCCTTTCATTTTTTTTCTTTAACCCATCTTTCATAAACTCCTCTAAATTATTTTTCTTATCATTTGGCTTCTTTTCTATTTATGTCACTTTCTCTTATGATTATTTTTATTCCTAATTGAATTCCTTGTGCATTTCTTTAAACTTCCAAATCTTATCCTTCAGAAAGTACTAATACATACATTTGCTTCCTTAAGGTTTTCTTTCAGTTCCTCATTCTCTGATTATGTACACTCCATGTCACTCATCATGATCTGCCAATTCTCATCATAAAAGTATTCTCCTTCTATTTTTTCAAACATCTTAGATCTCCCTCAAGTGGTTAAGATTTATCAACAAGGGACCAAGCTCTGATACCAATTGTTGAACAGGTTGAATAAATGAGAGGGGGTGAATTAGTTATTCACAAATAGCTTCTAAAACTTTTACTAAACTAGTAATCACATAAACCATTCAAATAATTATGGTTGATAAAAGAATTAAAGAACAAGAAAAATCAACACCATAACACTAGATATAAAATGGAAACCCAAACTAGGAAAAAATATGGAGAAGTTGATTCTCGTGAAATTAGCATTGCTTAAGGTAACACTAGTTAGAGTGACTTTTACAAGGGATCACTGCTAATTTTTCTCATTGCAGATTGGCTCACTATCGGTTGGGCTAACTACCCTTAAAAGATGTATTACAAAATTTTTAACTGATAAAATGTTCAAACTAATAGAATTGCATCTACCTATGCATGAAATGTTTCTAGTTTAAAAAACAACAATCACCGATAGCAGATATCCAATATAGATCTTATGCTAGCATATACCAAACCATAGCTACATAGTATGTAAGACCTTTCTATACCAAAAAAAAATTTCACTTAAATTTCTTCTTCTTACACACCACTGCCAGATATTCATTAAAATATACTTGCACTATATCACCTTCATAACTCTATTTCTCACATATATACACATACATGTCAATAATTTTGATACAAAAAATATCTCTATTTATATGCATCCAATGTGGTATCCACCTATGTTAGCCAAGCCACAAAACATGTCGACAACAAAACAAAACATATTATAATTATATTTAACACACTATCACCGAGCCTAAATCTAGGTCATACTTAAGAATTCTAAATGCAATAGGTTACCATAGGACCTAAATATAGGCCATACTTAAGATGCACATATTCCATATCATATTTTACCAAAATATAAGGGAACCGTCAGAACACCACAACCAAGTCCATGAATCGATCAATAAAATGTCTAAACTAGTTGATAGATATGAATTGATGAAACATATCCATATCACTATACCAAAAAAATTCTTGAGCTACAAGAATGTCTAGGAATTAGGAACACCTAGAAGAAATTTTTAGAAGAATGTCTAGTCAATAGGTACCAACAAAAACTATAGCTACTAAAATATGTTGATGTACCAGAAGATGTATTCCATTAGTAGAAACAAGTTAACCCGATGCTATACACCAAAACTGCACATACAAAATCTATTATGCAAACATACCAAAACCTTGATGTCTAACCAATAGCCACATACATCTAGCCAACACTGCCAACAACCAACCGTTATCGCTAAGTAACCGACATGCAGGTTTTGACAATAATAAAAAAAATTCCAACAACATCTTAATATGTCTAATATCACTATCTAACTAGGCCTTCATAAAATCCATATTGTTAGCTATTTTAATCCTAATATAGGCTACATAAACCTTGGGAAAAGTTTTTTTCTAAGTACCCAATGGGAGGGAAACTACCAAGAAAAAACTACCATCGCGATCATGAGTGACACCCCCACATCTTTCAAGTCCAAGATTCCCCTTTGTTGCCCCATGAATATTTATTTTGGTCCATCCCATAGGAGGATAATGTGACATTGATTTTGGTCCATCCCATTGATACTTCTCCATCCCTGGGATACACATTTACAAGTACAAATACACACCATGGTGATAATATGGCATTGATTCATGGGGTGCACAAAGGCTCCAGAAGACACACACATGCACTAAGTCATCAGAAGATGTACACACATATACATACATGTACACACACAAATTCGTCAGAAGGGAAAAAGTTTTCTAGGATTGACTATCAGAAAGACACACCTGTTAGACTATTCAATCCTATCATTTTGTGGTTCACAATAAAATACACGCATCTTATTGGGTGAGGTAATCACATCTCTCTCAACCTTTCTCTTTTTCTTTCATACTAGTAGGATTAGATCATGGATTTTATATCATTTTTTATGTATCCTTTTTCTTTTATAGGTGATCATTTATGCTCTTGCAATAGCCTTCCAGACATGATATTAGTGGATGAGGCATTTTTTATCAAGGTCTCTTTCACTAGTTGATTTGGAGTTTGTTTTTGTACTAACCCCTTTTTCTTTGTGTCTTTTTTTTCTTTTTTCTTTTTTCTTTGTTTCATACCCTTGTGCATGGGTGTGTAGTTAGGATCCTTGGTTTGGGGACTTATGTCCTTAGACCTAGTGATGTTCCATCTCTTTGCAATTTTTTGGAGTTTCTCTCTTCTTCTCTCTCTTCCTTTATTGTGAGTATGACTTGTCTCATACTTCCGCTAAAGTGGGGGCTTAATGTATCCTCTTAAAATGGAAGAACATGTGATATGACCTTTTATCTCTCCTTAGTGGGATGTCTTGGGCCATTTTTAATGCCTTTGTAATGATTGGATGTCCCCTTTTTCCCTTGTGCTTCTTGTACCCCTATTTTATGTTTGTTATCGCTTCTATTTTCTCTTTCCGTAAGACCCCGAGCATAAAATACCATGGTGAAACCACCTAAGGGAAGGTTTTGGTAGGCCTATCCCCTAGGGTGAGGTTAAGGTTGACCCCCCTGAGGTGAAATGCCTCAGGATCTCGAGCTTGTTTCGAGGTTTAAGATTTCATTCCCACCTTGTGAAGTCGGCCCTTTTCAATTTTGGTAGCAAAATTAGTATAAAAGGAGGTCTACTCACTTCATTTTTTGGGCATCCAAGTTATGCATCAATTGAGGAAAAGTTATATCCAAGCATTGAAGACACTCTTTCAATCATTCAAGGCATCCATTGGAGATCAGGCATTCAAGTGCTCAAGCAACTTAGGGATATTGTTCAAGGAATTCAAGGTCTATATTATTCATGCATTATTTAGTCTAGATGTGGCTTCTTTCTTCAAGGAGATAGTGGATTTGGCCATCTAGGAGGGAAGATCTGCCTTCACAACTTCAAGATCCATATTCGTACCTTCAAGATCTACATCCTTCTTCAATGTGATTTACAATCACATACATACATGAGGATTCAATTTGCATTGATTTCATTTCAAGGTTTTTGGTATTGAGTCAAGGCTATTGCATCATCATAATTGATTACATGTTAAACACAATTACATATTCATATATATAATATAATTCATTGTTAGATCAACTTCTACTACTTGCTAGCATTCTCTTTCATTGTCTCAATTTTAAATTCAAGGTTAATTCCTAAACTAGAGCTTGGCCAAGGCAAGCTCCTCTCCCACAATAAAAAAAAATTTCCCCTTGTCCAGGTGTAGGTTATAGGTGCAAATTCAAATTTAGAACTTTCATAAATAGGTCTCTATTATAGATCTAGATCTCGGGAAAACATGAAGATCAAGAGGAGGTTGATTTTGGCCTAGCCCTAGGTGGATTTTCCTCCAAGCCATCATACCCCCTCCAGATCGACCTAATCCTGAGGTTTTCAGATTTTTAGGTTTTGTAGATCTTAGTTTTTTGCTCCCAGATCCTGATTTGTTTCATATTCTGACACAATCTTCCTGCACATTCTCGGGTTTGTATTTTCAAGGTGAGTTGGCTTCATTTCTTAATTTAATCACTTTCTTTTCATAGGTTTCCTTTTCATTGTAGTTTCAATCCCCTCTTGTAGGGAAAGGAAGAAGTTAATCCAAGCAAGCCCCCCCTTTGTGAAGGAACTACGCATTAGCACTTTCACTTTGTGTTAATCAAGCCTCCTTTGTTGGTACACTCTTGGTATTCTCCCTTCTTGTGTAATAGGATAAGATCTCATTTTCCCCCCTATACACTTACAATTCTCAAAACACACCTCTCTAAGATGGAAAATCTATATGGGGAAAATGAAAGAATGGAAACCCTAATTGTGAAATCTTTGTTAGAAACAAAGGGTTCCAAGTGTTCTTCTCCATTAGTTCTTTTTTAGGCACTCTGAATGGCTTTGAATACTCTTTTATAATACCAATAATTTCTTTCTACTTGGTTTGCCTAATATTCTCACAATATTCAAAGGTACACAACTTAGTGATTTTCAAGTTCACTGTCTTTGCAACTATGTATGGCCATACCACTGACAAAATAAATTCCATTGCAAGTAACTATCTTATCAACTTATGCAGTCATGTTGAGATATCCTAGGTTAATTAGGACTTGCCTATTTTTATGATTGTCACTTTTCAGCCTAGAATAGAAAAAGAGTTGCAAGAACTACATCTTCATGTAGTTAGTTCATGAGAGCTAGTGTGTTTCATTTTCAATGTCATTGTATCTTGATTTGGTTGATAGAAACAAAACATGATTGGGTTTCCTTTAGTTTTTTACAATATTTGTTATTTTTTTGGCGTAGGCCAATTTTTTAAAAATTACGATTTTAAAACCATGATTAGATTTTTTATTTTTAAAGCTCAATTGTGATTTTTCATATTATAACATGATCAAGGTTTTATAAATAAAACCTCATATGCATTATGGATCGAATTTTTGAAGCCAAAACACATTTAGGTTATTTGAATTTTCAAATAAACCAAGTGCATTAGCAATAGTTTTGGATTTTTTTAAGTTAGTGGCCGCCTTTTTGTTCACCATCATAGTGCACATGGGCCCAAAGAACGTTTGATTGTAATTGTATTGATTCTTATCAAATTGAACATTGTTTAGAGTGTCGAATTTCATTTCGTAATCATGATCACACAAAATGGACTTTGAGTCTGAACTATGCTTAGTGGGTTATATTAGCGAACATGTATTATACTCTATTTAAGAAATTTGTTTTCTTGTATTATCTCCTACTTATCACTTTGTTTTCTATCTTGTTCCCATTAAACATTTTATGGTCCTTCTACATCTTTACACATTTCAATTGCTTGTTAAAATATACAGATATTTTAGCAAATAAAAAAATATTGAAGTGCTAAAGCTAAGTGAATTCTAGGCAATGTCCCATATATAACAAGAAACCGGTGTTAAATGAATTTTTAGTAATAGAAAACTCTGGAAGAAGCAAGAATTTAGAATAGGACGATAAAGATTAGACTAACACCATGACAATTTCAATCCATGGAATAGCATTTAATCTAATATATCGTTGCTCCAGAATATGATCATATGATAACTTGAACACTAAATGCAGGAAAATGCTACAAGGAATCACAGATAATTGGCCAATAGATCAGATAATACTAGAACTCCTGTAATGACCAGATTGCAAGTGGGGGAGAACGTTGATTGAGGAGGGCGGTTCGTCTTAAAAATTCAAGAAAATCTACAAATGTTGAAAACATATTGGTTTTAAAAAAATAAAAATTATTTACAACATAGAAGATGCAGTTCTATTTAGATCATAAATATGATTCATTATATTTTTTACATTTTCAAATGCATGTTTTGAATGGAAGATAATTGTGCCAATATTTGTTGTGAACATTTAGAACATAAAACGCTCACATGTTAAGAACATAAACATATGCTTTCAAAGACTATCTCAAAAGAATAAGTGTGTAGAGACCTACTCTTGTTTGATCACCATAACGAACTATATTTAAAGAGAGAAATGAAGAGCAAACAAATTATCGTTGTATAACCGTATGATTCAAGAGCACAACACTCGTTCTGCTACAAAAACTAGAGCTTCAAAATTCTGATCAAAGAATTACAGCAAGACTGATTTACATTCCAAAATGAATTAAGAAGAATCAAAGAATACATTTACAGAAATCCTATCTTCTCACCACTCGCACCTTGATTATACACAAACTCTCCGAGAAAAGAATCAAACAAAAAGTAAACGTTCCCCGCCATTACAAAAACAAAAAGGTTATCTATGTTTCTATGGATTTCAAGACAAACTTCGAGAAAAAAATCTTTGGGACAATTACAGGGCAACTGGGGCTCCCAATCCCGATACTCGATGTGAAGCCTCAAAAAACCCTGTTTGGTCTTCATGAATTTCAGTGGGTTACTCTGGAATGCTCTAATGGCCGACGCCTGGACTTGGAGTAGACTTTGAAAACCGCTCATTTTCAACATTATATGTCACCTGCATGTGACCCACTGGTGGACTGTGCTTAGACTTCGAGAGACGCCGCCCATTAAGCCTGGCACCACCCATTACTACCCTTTTGCCCACAAAATCTTCAGCCTCTGGAAATTCTTTCTTTGAACTATCGCCCCGGGTTCGATTCTCATTGCACAGTTTAATATCAGCCTCGTGGCAAAAGATATCAGTTTTGAGGTGGGGATGATATTTCGGGGCATTTTCGACGACAATCCTCGCTCCTCTGCTGCATCCGATCAAACAGAACAAAATTGCCAGTATTTTCACGTAGTTTTCCATCGATCAGAAAAAGGACTGTCCAAATGACAAGGAACGAAGGAAGGAAAATGTTAAAGCTCATTTGAAAGCTTTAATGGAGAAACTCTGAATTTAAAGCGGTAGAGCAATCTGGTTGGTGGGCTCGGACCTACCCGTTTGCCACCTGGCCACGTTTTTTAACTTTTCGAGACCGCGGGCGGTTTTATTGACTAAACGGGAATGCGAAATAAACGGTGCGGCGAGCAAATTGGAAACCAGTTTTTTTGTTCAGTGTTCACACGTTTAACATTGAGTTTTTGTAGGTTTTGGGTTCGAGTCCCGTGCCGACCAAGTGAAATAAAGCAGGTGAAGAGTAGACCGGGACTTTCCGAGCACGTTACGACGCAAAGATTGAAAATGTTGTAAAAAGGGAAATTAAATTCCACAAAGGCTATCTCCCATGGACTTAACTACGGTCATTAATGGCGTGGTGTGTCTGAATTGAAGCAAACTTGGAAGAATTTGTGTTTATCAAGAAAGCGGCTGTTTGCTTGCGTTCAACTTTCCTCTAAGACTAACACGAGTATTGATTTTTATTCAACATTAGAATTTTTTATCATCAACGTTTGGGATCATACTATATGATCCATCATTATACTATATGTTCTTCTTCTTGCTCTCTCGCATTTTGATGGCGGATCATGCAGTATGATCCGAAACATTGATAATAAAAAATTCTACACAATCGAATCTAGAAACTGATATAGCATATGTATGGATTGTGGAAATCTAATAGATTTAATTTAATATTTGTTCAATCTGTGAAAGTAGTAAGTAGTAGTTTTATTTTAAATAGTGAAATCTTACTTTTGACTAATTACAATCAATATTTTCTAAAGCTCACTTTTTTAAATAGAGAAGCATTTTTATAAATATTAAATAGATAAAAGTGTATGATATAAGTTTTACATTAAAAAAGCTTATTATAGTTGATATATCAGTTTCTAGATTCAATTGTGTAGAATTTTTTCTCATCAATGTTTTGGATCATACTACATGATCCATCATCTTATGCTCTTTTTGTTCTTTTGCATCTTGTTGATGGATCATGTGCTAGTATGATCCGAAACGTTGAAAATGTAAAAAATTCTACACAATCGGATCCAGAAATTGATATAGCATTTGTATGGATTGTGGAAATCTAATAGATTTCAGATTATTACTGTTAAAAAAGTTGAGGCGTATAAAAATCAAAACCTTATATATTGCATCATTGCATATGTAAATACAGATATCTAATTAGATCGATATCACTAAGATATATGTTTATAATGTTACAATAGTATGCTTTTGTTTATAGAACTTTTTTATTATAAGCAATTGCACAACCTTTAGATTAGATTGGACAAGCTATCATAATGTTGAAAACGGTATAGCATCAAAAAATGAAACTTCATAGATTATATCAGTTAAACACATGTATTTAATCCTATTGATTTCATGAAGATATATTGTTTATAAAGTTATGCATTTGTCTATAAAACATTTTTATTACAAGAATCTACACAACTTTTATATAAAAATAACTCTTGCATAAGTATTAACATTATTAAATGTCCAATGAATTCAGCTTAAGTTATTTAAAACATTGAGTTCCACCCAAGTTCATTCTCTTGATGTTACATCTAATATGGAATTCTAAGTTATCACACTTGCTCTTCCATTGTTACCTTCTAATTCTAAATAGGTTGACTTTTAAGTTGTGACTCTTGGTCTTCCTTAGGTCACTTTTAGTGTGTTTTCTCAAAAGGATATGCTATTAGTCTTATGGTTGTGCAAACAAAACCTCAAGTATTCTTCTCATGTTGATGTTCATATACGATAGATATTTGTAAATGATTAACAATATAAAACTATTATTAAATATCAATAAAAGCTAACACGTTTATTCATTTATAAAGTACTCTATAAATCCCCTCTTATTACATCATTTGAAATATAGGAATAATGTGGTGAGCTTGAACACAACAACCTTAAATCAATATCTAATGATGTGTTTTCTCCAAATTCACCAGATAGCCAAAAAACATGAAAATGATTAAATGAGGAAATGTCATAATTGTCAAACAACACCTATAAAAATGTAATTATACTACATGAAAGAACATATCACATACTTGATAAACAATGTGAGTTAACAACTATCGTCTATGAGTGGAAACTTCCCTTCTGTAGTGATAATACAATGATTGGGAAATTCTTCTTTAAGAGGGTCAAAATCTTTAGGATTCTAATGTCAAAAGGGACCACATTTATCCTCTGGCGTACAAAAATAATAATACTAATAAATATAAGTATGCCAACCATACTTCTAATTGTTGCACTATTATGGTCGTAAAATTATAGTTATATTATCCTAGGATGTCAAAATATCATCAAGTATAGGGATTTGTTTTAATGAATTCAAAGGTGGGAAACATCAACATTCTTCTTGCATTTAAAGGAATGGTTTGGTGTAATCCCCTAGGGACATGCTAAATATATTATCCAATTGAACATATTTTTAAAGAATATCACAGGAATGAAACTCACATTTATGATACAATATTGACATGTCATGTCACACTGAACACCAACACACATAAAGTGTTGTGTTAAATAGAATGACACACTAGACATAAAAAGGACATTGGGGAAATGTTACACACCACACACAACATAAGAGACATCACCATTGCTCCAAGTAAGGTGGCACAAGTAGAATACTTACTTAAATTATGTCATGAAGTCACCATGATGAATGCATGAGAGTTAGGCTACACCATTATGACAATTAGGTCATAATTTGTAATTATGTTTTATTATGAGCATGACATAATTGTAGGATGGTGGAATCGTATACTTGAATCCACTCCCTAACTCACTCAATGATACTTGCAACACTAAAGAAAACATACATACAAAAGCTAGAACCACTAAGAGATGTCACATCTCAACTAGATGGAATGAAAATAGTGTTCCTATACGCATAGCACTCTTACCAATGCAAATGTAGAAATTGTCCCAAAATATACATCGAAACATAAGGGACAAACTTTCACAAGGTATTGCTACACTAGGAAGTACAAGCTTTCTACTGATTTGAATAACAACTAGTCATTTTAATATAAGAACATGCTTGCCAATGATAATGATGACAAAAATTCCATATTTTGATACTTTCAGGAAATTCATGACATGGGAGCACTCACTATTTCAAAGGAGACAACATTTGTGCACAATATTTTATTACACAAAGATTGGAAATGCCTATTATCTGATGAATAGAGGATGATACTGTATGAAAAGGACACCAACATGTGGAAGAGGCCCTACTGCATGGAAAGTACTCTATCATACCACATTACAACCCCAAATTTTTGCGATTCAACATTAGTGTCGAAAGACAAAAAACAAACAAATCATAGATCTCTCTAGAACCCAAACTCAAGATCTCATCTCAAAAACTCTACTAGATTTCTCTAGCATTGGAAACAATTGAAAACACCTACAAACAATTGGAAATAGAAGAGATTATTTCTAAAATACAAGGAGATTGATAAACGATTTCTAAAATAAATTCGTAGACATAAGAGATAAAAGAAAAAATAGTAGTACAACTCTACGCTCACATTTCAGAATGCTTCCCAAATTACAAGAAAATTGATAAAAAAAATTCTAAGATAAACTCATAAACACAAAAGATAAAATACTAACAACACACTACATTCACTCCCCCTCCCCCTGAACAATCAAATGATACCTACTCCTTATGACGAGTTCACAAACACACCACACAATAACAAGAACATGAATCTATCTAACATCTCCAAATTTTCAATGTTTACTAACACATTTATACTCAAAAGGCAGATTGTCTAAACTTATTTTAGAGACAACTAGCTAGCCAAATATGGTTGAAAGCGGCCGCCAAACTCACCAGCTTCGTTCTTCATTATTCCAGACCGCGGGCAATTTTATTGACAAAAGATGAATGTAAATCAATTGACGGCGGCAAAGAACTTGGGAAAAAACTTTCCTGCTCACACACTTTAAGCAAGTCCGAATGGGAAATAAAGAAATGACGAGAGGAATGAAGCAGGTGATGACCAGAACGCAACTCTCCATGCACCTTACGACTCTGACATTGAAAATCTAGGGCCACTATGATCTTACTCAAATATTCAATCTGTTTGAAAAATTTATAGTAATTTTATGTTTAGCTCTGTATATAAAAGTAATAAGTAGTTGTTTTATTGTATTGGTGGATTTTTATTTTTATTTTTGGTTATTTGATATTTAAGAATTATTGTTAACATGTTTTCTACATTATTTTATTGGTTCTCAATAAATCCATCATGGTCTTACTGAGTGCAAAGGCTCCAGCATCATAAGTGATAAGGCCGGAATCTTGCCTCGGACAGATTTTGGCGGAATAGATACCCTTCAGTCCTTAGCTCTTAGCCGAAGAGATTATGAACTTCCAACAAAAAAAATTAAAAAAATATTAACATGTTTATCTTTCAAAAATCTATTAAAATATGTTGAGAGATATTTCTTTTAATAGATATTTATCATGATGTGTCTATTGCGCATGTCATGTGAAAATTAGTTTACCAGCATTTGTACTAGAAAGAGGTTCAAGGGATACACTGATATAAATTATATATAAGTTAATATATTAGAGAGTAAAATTTTGTATGTGCATAAAAATTACATTAATTTAATTTGCGATACATTATGAATAGAAATGTGTTTTGTTTATACAATTTTGAAATAAAATCTTGACATTAAGTTGATGATTTGTCTTCAAGCTACTAATTTTCTATATGGTTTTTGCTTCATTCTTTACTAGTCTGTATGTTTTGGTTAACAACTTGACAATTGTACATTAAGATTGTAATGGAGGTGCAACGGCTATGTTGATTTTTTTTTAAATACAATGTATTACAAATTCGAAAGTAGCATTGGGTTAATAAACTGCCAAGAATTTCATAAAAGATCATAAAAATAGATTTATTTTTCATGCCAACCTTAAATGAAGTCCCAAACATAAAGAGCTATATTTAATAACTATTGGATAGGGGTGCTCAATAGAACATAACATTATCTTACAAAATCAAATTATTAATAAGTAATTTTTTTTTTCTTTTATAACTATAGATTTGAGTTTTACTTGGAGTGACAAGTGTTTATCAAGTGTCACATACCATTTAATTTAAGGGCATAAATTTACTTTCCATCTTAAATTGCGTTTGATAATAAGGAACAAATGATCTTTGTAGTGAGGTAGAAGAAATATACAAAGATAAGGTTGAGCTCTATTCACATGATGGAAGAAACTTCTTTGCAAAGAATACAATATATGGCTTTCTTTGAAAATTATATTAGAATTATATCAATACTAGTAAATTTGTGTGTGCCCAAACAACCATAAGAAAATAGTAGAAATCATATCTTCATAATGATGAAATTGTGAAATTCCAAGTCATAAAAGAAAATAATAATAATAATAATAATAATAATAATAATAATAATAATAATAATAATAATGATAATGATAATGATAATGATAATGATAATGATAATGATAATGATAATGATAATGATAATGATAATGATCATGATCATGATCATGATCATGATCATGATCATAACCATAACCATAAGATTCAAACTTAGTCCAATTAGGACTACTTCCAAAATGAAGTAAATTGAAAATGGGCAATTGATAACAAGGGTAACACAAAATTAGAAAAGAGATAAGGTCGATGTTCACATTTAAATTGCAATCCCAAGAGGGCAATGGTAGAACAAATGAGGATCATTTCTTACCATGCTTGGTGAGTCATCTAAGCTCAAGTTTACTACTATATCTTTATCATGTAAATTGAGAAATGCATAGCATTACTTTAAGTCATTTGATAATCAATTACAAATTAATGAAAAGAAAAATAAGCAAACATTGTAAAACATACATGTGGTTGACGAGTGACCAAATATGGACAAGTATATAATGTCATTGTGTGATAAAAGAAGTCTTGGAAAACCTATTACAATTGGAAGTAGCTACCATGAATGGACATGAAATATGTTACATTTCAAGGAAAAGAACATAATGTTACTATTTTACATAATTTTTTTTTTTTAATAATAGAATATATATATATATATATATATATATATATATATATATATATATATATATATATATATATATATATATATATATATATATATATATATATATATATATATATATATATATATATATATATATATATATATGATAAAAGAAGAATCTGCTAGTTAGATGACATGTATTTTTTTTTAAATTCTATTTTTTTATAGAAAAATCATTTTTTATTTATTTTTTCTTAATGCTTGTCCTATATTTGTCACAATTTTCCCTAGAGAGTGTCCATGGACCTATCCTTTTGGTTTGACATACTTGATTTGAATGGTTAGGTGTACCCTAGTAAAATCGATATTGGATCTAGTCTAAGATCTAAACGTGGATTTGAGAGGTTCACATCACATTTGACATGCTGGTACTTTCATGACCTAATACTACATGGCAAAACATTAAACAAATCTTGGGTATATTTTTCCAATCTGCATTACATGTGTTACCAATAATTCCTCTCTATTACTCTTTTTATGATTTTCTAGGCCACCAAGATCTTTTATCTGCAATAGCTCTAACCTCAAATACAGGAAGGGTTTTGCATGACCATGAATATAATACTATTTAGGAGATGCAAACTCTAGGATCTACAAAAACAAAGATGCCTTCCACAAGAGAGTATAAAAGATAATAAGTTTACTTGAATATTGAGATATGGGATATGATCAAATGATGATCAATGGGGATACATTACAAATGTACAAGAGCATTGCTTATATAGGGAACGTGAGATCTATTATGCCCAACTAACATGACAGATTACTTAAATGCTTAGGTAATGAAAGGTAAATTTAAAAGTTATAAAGATAAGATATGTTAAGATCTTTCTAGACAATTAAGACTTCTAAAAATAACACTTAGGACCTAAGGTAACTTATCATGTGAATAAGTCCCCACTAGGAATTTACTAGGTACAATATATTATTCACACTAACATGCATCTTTTAAGATTTGTGCTAAGAAATAACACATGATAGCAAATGAAATGAACAATACAATGAAAGCATGACATATGCACTAATGCCAATAGTTTACTCTCAGTGAGAAAGGGACAATCAATTTACGAACATAAAGGCCTCCACGAACAACTTAAAAGCCTAGCACATACTAAAAAAGTCAATGATTGAATAGAAGAAAATGTAACATACTTGCACAAGAACTATTAGGGTTTAGCATTTAAGGCTTAAAGTGATTTACAAATACAAGAAAAACACTAGAAATTCTAATAGTCCTAACAACTCGTACCGAATAAAATAACAAAAATTTCTACTTAGATTAAAGAATGAATACATCTCTATGATTATTCTAAATATAATATCTCACAGAAGGTGTCGGTGGGCCCTTGGTCTATTGGTGAAGCCAGACGACTCCAATTGAGTCCACTAGGGGTCAAGTCTTGCTGAGTGCAAGGCTCTAACATCGTCAGGGATAAGGTTGGGATTATGCCTTGGCCGAATTTGGTGGAATGGATACCCCTCAGTCCTTGGCTCTTAGTCAAAGAAGTTTTAGCCCATAGGCTCATGCTCCCATATTAGGTAGCTAAAAATTAATTTGTGAAGGCCCTCGCTAGGCTAGTTTGCTCTTAGGCTTTGTGCCTCTGCTGAACAACCACACTTGCAATCTAAATCTCCATCAAAAAATATCTCATTGAGGAGGAGACAAAGATTCCATTATCGCATGTGACACTATGTTGGTCTACAAGGTGTTAGCTATTGAAGTAAACGATTATAGGTTTGGAGAAGAGTTTCCATTATCGCACTTGACACTATGTTGGTCGACAAAGTGTTAACTATTGAAGTAAAGGATTATAGGTTTGGAGAAGAGTTTAAAGAAGAAAATGGTAGATCAAAATTAATAACAAATAAATAAAATAAAAGATAAATCTTGTGTAAGATAACCAATATTTTAGAGTTAGACACAAAAGTCATTGGTGTGGTAAACAATGTTTCAAAGTTAAATAAGCCAACAAATGAGCAATAAAAGTGCACTGTTACCCGGTGACAATACAATGACTTCACTTCTAAGCAAATACAAACGAATCCCCATGCAACTTGTCTCCTTAGGGCCTTCTAAGTCAAAAGTGCTACATTCCCTCATTATCTATGCCCTAAAATTGAGCTGGGATCCAATAGAACCCCCTTTATTTGCCTTATACCACACGATTCAAAAAAAAAAGAAGGAATAATATTCTCCTATTCATTTTGTCTTACATCTTTGACCCCTATAGTATTCAACTACTCGGTGGCCCAATGAATGATCGCGGCTTTCCGCTAGTCGATAAGCTCCACTTAGAGGCGTAATTTTCTCGTAAGGCAAAGTAAGACCTTCCTAGGTTGAAAATTCTTTTGATTCTCCACGTCAGCGTATATCTTTTAGAAAAATATATAGCGGTGGAATTGTTGGGGAGTTTTAGCGGCCGGTCACATCCACAAAGTCGCGAGTCAATGGAAAGCCAATTTACAGCCCACACAGAGACAGGTCTAGCGGCTACCTTCCCAGTCGCCCACGCAGTCGGCGTTTACTTTAAAACAAGGTGATGTGATGGTTGATGCAGAGTTCTTTGAAAATTCCGCAGATTTGCCGTAAGCCCGTTTTATTAATCTATATTCTCCATGGCTAAATTCCAATTTACAGGTCTAGCAAACCTAATTTTATCTATCATTCCAGTCTGAGTCAATCAGCTGACCTTGAATGTTATGCCGCGTTCTTGTGTTTACTCACCCACTACCATCTTTCAACTTTGCTGGTAGAAAATTTCTCATGGGTGTCCGTGTGAATGATCAAATTGTCAAAAAGAATTTTAATCTCCAGTCAAGAAAACACGAAGGATCCATTGAATTTCCCCCTACATTCTCGATCCGGGCTAGCCCATTTCGATTTACCACCTCTATAAATTGAAATCAATCCTCCTCGCAGTTCATCATCCCAGTAACCCAATTCAATTCAATTCCATAACAAGCACAGCTCCCCTGTTTGGAATCGGGCTTCAATTCCACAGCTCCCCTGTTTGAATTCCGGCTTCAATTCCACAGTTCCCCTGTTTCGATTCGGGCTTGCTTCTTGAGCTTCTTGAGCTCCAAAGTAATTGAATTCCACAGTTTCCCTGTTTCGATTCGGGCTTGCTTGTTCAGCTTCCAAGCCCACTAATTGAATTCCACAGCTCCCCCGTTTCTTGTAGAGCTCCATTAATGGAGTCAAAGATGCAATCTTTGGTGATTTTGTTCTTTGTGTTCGTTTGTTGTAACGCATCGAGGATTCTGGAGAAAGATTCTCTGTTCGTCGGCCCACAAAACCCTTCTGCCTTCGATCCCAATCTCAATCTAGTTATGACCAATGGAGGCAACCCTGCCTCAAATTCCCAAACTGGGTTGCCCTGTGACGAGGCACCTGAGATGAAATCATGGAGCTCGTCTGCAATCAATGTCACAGAGAACAAGACCCAGGATCTGGAGATCAAACTTAAGGAGGATCGAACCGGGGTCGATGCTGAAAAAGCTGAAGAACTGGTTTATGCCGTTCTTTCCAAGGGTCCTGTACCGCCTTCAGGGCCGAGCAAAAGGGGAAATGCGGCGATCGATGGACAAGGCCTGGCCAGATCCGTGGCTCCCCCGGTGGTCTATAGTAAGGCGGAGTCACGTCAGAGCGGCGGGGTCGGTCATATTGAGGTCGAGGGGGATGGTAAGAAGCGTATATTGGGGTCTGCCCCGAGCAAAGGAGGAGACGGCCATTAGAGCAGAGGTCTGACAGTATTGATTGATTTGTTGTTTATAATAGATTGAACGACTGTTCTTTCATAGTCATAGATTGAATTGTTTAGGCGTGGAATCTGATAATGTGTATACAATTCAGTGCTTTTCATTAAGCCCTTTCAAAACAGAGTAGTTCTATTAACTGGTTAGGAAGAGGGTAGATTTTTCCCTCAGAGAGTTATAGTTAGACGGCGGACGTGGGTATATAGATGTAGTGTAGAAAACAGAGTTTTAGGTTATAGTGGCGTTCTTTGATTGTCATACTCTTTTAAGTTATTGTCGTGGAACCGTACAATTGATAAATTTACAGTGACTTATTTTTTTATAGTAAAGTTTTATTTAAACAATATTTTTGGTCTCTTTTTATTGGTTAAAATTTACAAATATCTTATGGTTAAGAGGATGGTGGTTGAATTGTTAAAAATTTGTAATCAATAGTTGAATACGGGCAAGCTCCAAATCAAATGTTTAGGGACATTCAATATATGATCATATAACTATAAGATCACCTCCAAATGATTCTTGATTTCTTGTGCAAAAAAGTCAAAAAATCTTTCCTTAAATATCAATTTTATGTTATGAAATAATAAGTACTTTTCTCTTTTCGGTGATGAAAACGTACTCATGATAAATAATGTTTAAAAATAACTTGTTCTTATAGTGACTTTTGAGTTCAAGGTTGAGGATGATTGAGCTATTGAAAAATGTAAACAATCATCATATGTTGAAGCCTTGATTCAAATGTTATGTTTGGATAAATGAGACATTCAAGATAATATCACACAAGTATAAGATCAATCCTAATGATTGTTGATTCTTTATGTAAAAGGATTTATAAAAAGATCTCTCTTGCAAACACTTTTAATCTTTTTCTAATTAAATATTTAATTTATAAAGAAATGTGTATGTTTATAAAGAAATGTGTATGTCTCTTACTTTCATAACTTTTTAAAATATTATGCAAGTTACATGTATCCAATATACCTCCTTGCCTTTGATTTTTTGTCAAGTCAAAATCTTGAATATAATGCAAGTAACATGTATCTAATATGACATGCTTGCCTTCAATTTTGTGTTAAATCAATCTTTTTAAAATAATTATCTACACATATTTTTCTATAATATGTTGAGAAAGGTTTAAGAATAGTAATGACAAATGTTTAAATAATATAATTTTTTGTTAGATGATGGTTGAGCTATTTAAAAATGCAAGTAGTGGACACAAGTTCAAGCCTTGATTCAAATGTTATGTTTGGAAAAGGATGACATTTAAGACATGCTAACATACCTAGAATCAGTATTAGTGACTATTATTTTTTTGTGTACAAAATTTCTAAAAATCTTTCTCGAATTTTTTTTTAATCTCTTTCGAATCATATATTTAGCTTATTAAAAAAGTATGCCTCTTGGTTTCATAACACTATAAATATTATGCAAGTAACATGTATATGAAGATGGGGATTTTGTCAATGATTCTAATGATGAGGGAAAAGTTGAAAAGTATGGCGTGGATGATAAAGAGGAACCCTTGGATATAACTATTAATCTAGATGATTATGATGACCTGATGGAGATGGCTTTTGCTTCCCTTGGTCACAACAAGGAAGATGCTAAAATTGAGGATTCCCCTTCACCTAAACCTAAAATTTAAAATGAGAATTATCTCTAGCTACATGAGAAAATCAAAGACTTACAAAACATGGCTTTTGTGCTTAAGGAAATTGCTACTTACTATGCCAATTCCAAACAACAATTTGGCAATGTGATATCTTCTCTTTGTAGGATCACAAATGGTTTGATGTGCAAAGTAATTATGGGCCTTCTGTCAGGATAGAGTACGATAAGAAAAAACCTAAATAAAGAGAAAGGTGTTGATCAGAGCTAGGAGATTGACGAGGAGAACTAGAATGTTGAGGTCAAGGATTTGACTATGAATCTATATAGTCTCAAGGAATTGAGTGATTATTACTCTCAGTGATGCTACCAAGGAAGCTTCTCTTTGAGGCTAGTTGCCTCATGTTATTTTGTCTCGTGTTCTATAGGGGCTATACACCCATTAATACTTTAGTTTACTTTAATTCAATTTGATTACTACTATAGTTTTAATTCTTTTGAAAGACTTAAATGTCTCTTCCTCTAATATGGACTGTATGGTTAGCATGTTTTCGTACTCAAACTTTCTTAGCTATAGTTTTTAATGTTGTTTAACCAACCTAATTTTAATGCTTCAAAGTATAGTGAAAGTAGTAGTGACAATGCTAGTTACAGTCGGTCTTATTACAAGTTTTTTATTAAAATTTCAAAGCTCTAGTGCAAGGGTTTTGTTTATTTAGGATGTAATGCCCTGAAGTTGGCTTGTTGTGTTGTGAAAAGTCTTGTTATATGGGATTAGAGCCCCCTCCTTGCTAGTTTAAACAAAAACATGTATTTGCTATGAGCTCTTTGCTTTGCTTTCTTTTGATAAAACAATATTTCCTTTAAATTGTGTTTAAATATATTTTTCTATAATTAATTTAGTAATGTTAATAATGGTAATGATGAAATATATTAACATAATATGATAAATATAGGTTTATTCTTCTCAACAACATTTAAAGGTCCCTGATACACCAAAGGAGCTGAAAGATTTAAAAGAAGCCATTCAGAAAATGGAGGACCTATAGAAGAAGGTGGAGAAGACTATTAATAACAAGTAGTCTGTTCTGGTTGGTAGCCGGTAGATTGCTGGTAGTTGTGCTAGTATCTGTTTCTTTTTGTTTTTGTTGTCTTGTCTTGGGTTGGGTAGGTTCTTACTTTTTCTTTTGTAGTAGGGATCTTTTTTTGTAAAGTTGAAATGTAAAATCTTTCTGATATTATGTAAATGGTTTCGGGTTCCATTCAAAACCTGTTTTTACCTTAATCAGAAACATTTAATAATTTTTTTGTATTTGATCATCCATTCAACTTGATTTAACTAGTTTGAAATCAAACACTAAGTACACTTCCTCATAAATACATGTCCTTTAAACTACTTGAAACATATCATATATACACTCACTAACTCATTTGACAATAAATTCTAGCAAAACATGTGAAATTTTTTGTATCGTCAAATATTATGACGAAAAATGTGTCAAATTGTTATTTTACAAAAAAAAATTGCCTGACATTTGTCAGAATTTTGACAATGTTAATTTTCGTCCGGTTAAAAAAAACAAAATAAAAAATATCCCTTGTGGTTAGCCTCGTAAAAAAAAACATATACTTGCATGGACAGTGCTTTATGAACTATATCTAATATAGTTCATAATGAAAGGTAATAAATTTTAAAAATTTAGATTTACATCAGATACGTTAAACACGAAAATATTCCAATTATTGTTCCATTGGCGCAGACACACTGTTCCATTGGTGCGGCCTCAACACAGTAGGAAGGAGCAGTGCGGGTGAGTCTATCTCTCACTCAGTACTTACAATTTTATGCATGAGTATTGCATTTGTACTCTAGATAATATGCAAAAAATATCGATTTATCCTGATTGATTTTAAAAAACATGCTTGATAAAATATAAACATGTCTTATTTTTTTCAATTGCTCTTCCATTGGCGCGATCTCATTCTTCCATTGGCGCAGCCTCAACATAGGAGGAAGGAGCGGTTTAGGTGAGTCTATCTCTCACTTAGTACTTACAATCCAATGCACATATGAGTATTGCATTTGTACTCTAGATAAATTCGTGGAAGAACCCTATTTTCCACAAAAAAATGTACCAAAACATTCACAGACAAGAAATCCGTAATATCTACTAGTGAATGATCTCCTGTAGACTTTTGGTAGGCCCACAAAAGAATAATCCACCAAAACCTAGAATCAACGGGAGAAACCATAGCTATTGCACTCTCCTCAAAATATGTAATCATGGTATCAGTATTTCTAACTTGATCGTGAAGTACTTTGAAACTGGGAAGCATAACCCCTTCTCCCCAAGTAAGACGGTCTATTTGATTTTCCCATTCTTGAAGTCAAAGAGTATTCAATAGGAAATTCTTCACTATCTCTGGCTCACCATTCATAAAAAATGTCAAGGCACATGGAACAAAATCCCTCACAAATGCCTAAAAACTGTTCCAAGATATTGATGAGATATAGTGAATGTATAAATTTTTCACTCCTAAACTATATGTTTTTTCTTCTAAAAACAGCGTATTTAACATACAATCTTCAAGTGGAACTAGGAAGATCATTCACTCTCAATAGATTAGAATTCAATCCCCAAAATACATAGGAGCCTATAAATTTTGTTCGCATAAGTTGGTCTCAGCAACTTATATCGTTGATCTTTATTATACATAGGTAGAAATTTCAATGTCTTATATAAACCTTCAGGGGTAAGGGAAACTCTGTATACAAATCATAATGAACAATTTTGTTGACTTTAAACTAAATTTTGGATATTTTGGATAACTTTCAACATACCAGAAAGTCTCTTTAGTTAAAAATTTTTGAGAATAAGTCCAAGGTCTCAAATGATTATGTCAAATTAAATGATTGGATGGATCTTAATCTCAAACTCTATATAATATCTAGAGGTATGGAAGTGGGTAAAATAGCGATGGAGGTTGGAGGTTGAATGATTACATCTTCTGATAAAGTAAAATAGTTGTAGACTTGAAAATAAGTACTTATTTTTAAGATCGTACAAAATGTAAGAGAAATATTTAACATTTTAAAACTGTTCAATCTTGTTTATAGATTTGATTGTGTTGGAGTTTTTTTAATGAAGTACATTAGATCACACTCTACATCCATCTTTCTATGAAAAACTTCAACACAATTGAATCTAGAAACCAAATTGAACACAATAATA
Source organism: Chamaecyparis obtusa (assembly GCA_027943335.1). Classification (NCBI taxonomy): domain Eukaryota; kingdom Viridiplantae; phylum Streptophyta; class Pinopsida; order Cupressales; family Cupressaceae; genus Chamaecyparis; species Chamaecyparis obtusa. The sequence continues at coordinate 640,014 of BSBK01000251.1, forward strand.
ATTTGTGAAAACTTGATATCATTAAGAATTCTGAATATGTAAAGATTCTCTATATGAATGACACTCTAATACTTGAGATATAAAGATGTAAATAGTCTCTATATGATTGACACCCTAATACTTTGAGATATAAGGATAGCTCAAAAGTGCTATTTATTTATTAGGGATTTGAATGTTTCAAATGACAAACCAACAAACTATATCCATTAGCAGTTCAAATTTGATGGTCTATTAAAACCAGTCGTTTCTTTCAAGACAATAACACAATGGAGTGCGTACTAACAACAAGAAGTAATAACTACCAATTGTCCAATAGGTACATGGAAAGACGACATTATATCTCTCACTTTATTACTCATTCACACAGAAGTGCATGAGGTAATAACTAGCAATTGTGCAATAGGTACAAGGAAAGCAATAAGAGTGAAAAAAATAAGTAATCATTTTTAACTTCTTCATCAAGTTTCATTAGTTTCTATATAGATATAATTCATCAAAGTATTGAAGGATAAGAAGATTGGAACCTTAGAATTTGTAGTATATAGAAGCTTTGAATTATGATGTATGAGTAATAGTTTCAAACATAAAGGAAATCAACATATGGTTTACATTTAATATGTTATTTTTAAACTAAAAATATAAAGACAAATTTTAAAACTTTATGCATGTCTTCATGATTTCTATGCTTTGGCTAAATTGTATTTCAATACCTACAAGAGGAAACATAGTTGGATACTTAGGAAAAAATAAACAAGTGGAATCATAAATAAATAAAAAAGTAAAACAATAGGCCAATATAATTAATGTGAAATTATAAAGAAGAAAAATGAGAGAGTTTATTAATTTACCATATAAAGATGCTTCATTTATTAAATGTACCATGAAATAACCTTCACATCTCCTCAAACCATTAATCAACCTTTCAATCGTATTCTCATATGAAAATTTCACCATCTCAAAATCATATCCAACTTAGGATTCTACTAGGCCTCCTCCACTCTCCAACTTCACCAAATACCAACATTTATTCACAAAGCACCAAATTCTTGTTCATTGTCAACTGTGACAGTTGTTGCACTGTAACTCAGGACAATCACATTGTCCTTGCATTTGGTTTCAATTTTTTGGTTTCCTCACCTTGAAAAATTGTCTCCACACTCCTCCTACACCCTCAAACTCTTTCACCACCTTTCCAACTCCTTTGAATACTCCAACACACTCACAACTTTATCACACACTACTACTCACAACCAATCCTCTATGACAATCAACTTGTACAGTTTGGTTTTTCACGTATCAAATATGTCTTGAATCCCTACACACTTTATTGTAAGAAAGAATAGATTATAATACAAAGTACAATCTATTTGTGAGGTCATTTCAATCTGGAAATAACTCATACATCATTTTATTTAGTCTTTGGATGCCCTAGTAAGGGTTTTTACCAGTTTTCAAAGGAAAATAGATATCTCAAACGTACAAAGAGGATTTTATAATGCATTTTAGTCCCTTACACAGGTAAAACCACCTCCATTATTTCTTTTGGACAACATTAGATTAATGTGCTTTCAAAACACAACTTTTTTTTCTTCACAACTTTTGTCAACACTTTGACAACTTTTCCAAACTTTGGATTTTTTAACCAAATGACTAAACCATTATCCATATCACCTAAATATGGTCTCATAATGCCCCATGGATGCAAAAAAAACAAAACCGCTACCATCCTAACATCATACCTTGATATAAAAAAAATGATAACATTTGCACTACCTTGACAATTTCTTGTCAATTACATCTTTATGGCTCAAGACCTTAACAAATGGACTCGAAGAAATTATTTACATCACAAATGGTCATCATAGACCTTATTGCATGAAATGAACTCAAAACATTAGATAATCCAATTCACTTACCCAATTCCTTACAACACATTTAACTTGTGATATGCCAAACCTACACCAAGATTTTTGTAAAAAATGACCATGATAGTAATGTTAGTAGGTCATGAGAACCATGAGACCACATTTCTTTGAGGAAATTTTTTGAACAAATTCACTTCCTTGTCTATGCTATTGCAATATTGCTTACTATTATTCTTTGATTGATTTTTTCCAAGCATCCATAGCTTGTTTGAAATCACCCATTTTATGCTTTTAGCCATAGAAACAAGGCAATGAACTATTTGATAAAATGCTTTGGTAGACATGTATGAAAAATGAGGTAGCATAGAAAAGGGAGTGAACTTTTGAAAAAATGCCTCAAAAAAATGTGGTCTCATGGTGATGGAATTCCATGATAAGCGAATTGTTGGGGATTGTCATGGCATTCCATCTTCATCAGACTACATTTATTTGAGGCATTTTTTTCAAAGTGTTCACTACCTCATCTATGCTATTGCTTACTATTACGCTTTGATAGATTTTTTCCAAGCATCCATAGCTTGTTCAAAAATACTTGTTTTAGGCTTTTAGCCTAGCAGCAAGGCAGTGAAATGTGTTGAGGTCACACCAATGGAAGAGTGAGTCCATGCTAATGGAACAACAATTGAGATATTTCTTGTTTTATGTCTCCGATGGAAATCTAAAGTTTTAAATTTATTACCTTTCTTTATGAACTATATTAGATATAGTTAATTTATTTAGCCATTATATATTTTATTTAGTTAATTATTTTTCATATATTTTTCTCAACTGTTAAAAAAAATTCATCAAAGAAATGTGGTCTCATGGTCATGGACTGCCATGATGAATGCTATGGATTGCCATGGCATTACATCACCATGAGACCACATTTACGTTTGATAAAAATGCTTTAGTAGACATATATGAAAAATGTGGTAGCATAGACAGGGCATTGAACTATTTAAGAAAAAATGACTCAAAAAAGTGTAGTAAACATGTATTCCATCATGATGGGACCACATTTCTTTGAGGTATTTTTTTAAAATAGTTCACTGGCTTTTCATGACATTCCATCATCATGACATCATATTTCTTTGAGGCATTTTTTCAAACAGTTACTGTAGATCATCTATGTTATTTCTTACTATTATGATTTGATATATTTTTTCCAAGCATATATAGCTTGGTTGAAAGCACCTATTTTAGGCTTTTAGCCATAGCAACAAGGAAATGAATTGTTTGATAAAATGGTTCGGTAGACATGTATAAAAAATGTGGTAGTATAGACAAGGTGGTGAGCATTACATGACCATGAGTCCACATTTATTTGAGTAACATGTTTCTATTATTGCTCATATATTTAATGTATTGTTTATCAAATTGCAAATGTAATGCTTATGATGCTCAATTTTTTTTTCTGATTACATGCATATATTTTGTGTGATTCTATCACCCTTGGTAGAAATAGGTAATTGAGTAAAGATATCCCAAACCCTTTTGTTGAGGATCCTGCATAGTCTAGATAAAGGAAAGGCAAGGAACACAAAATATATACAATTTTTATGATAACATTTTATTGATGTTGAACACATGTTTGTATTATTGCTCATATATTTAATGTATTTTCTTATCAAATTACAAATGTAATACTTTCGATGCTAAATTGTTGGTGCTGATTAAATATAAATATTTTGTGTGATTCTATCACCCTTGGTGGAAACATGTAATTGAGTAAAGACATCCTAAACTCCTTTGGCAAGGATCATGCACAATCTAGATAAAGGCAACGTGGGGATTCTTCTCATGGATCGGTAGGTATAAGTCAATACACCCTATAGAAATCCTTCATTATGTAAAAGTCTAGGGCTATAAATTCAATAGAGTGCCCACACAAGATAACATGTATATTTCCTTCCAACAAGGCTATGGAGCTATGGCTGAATGCCTAAGAGTCTTGAGTGGGAAAACACAAGATTCCAGTGCATCTGAACCACATGCTAATAACCTAAATGAAGATTATTTAAAATGAATACTTTTTAAATCTATTCGATATTAATTTCCATAATTAACTAACTATGTGCCTATTTGTTATTGTAGAGGACCCCTCTTTGTAGTGACCTCCATGTCATGAGTACATGAATCTGAATACATTAATAAGATCACGTCAAGAGGGCACAACAACTAAAGAGGGGAAAGAGGGGGGAAATGATGAAGAAAATGATGCTCCACTACATCTTTACTCAGCTGCAAAAAAACAAAAACAAAAAAAAGTGATTGTACTCATATATTATGCGTTAATGAATGAATTTTATGTGTTAATGAATGAATGTTATATTTTACAAACGGATGAAAGAATGAATGAATGTTATATATTAATGGGGAATTGAGAGTGATGTTAGGGGGGTGGGGGGTGTGGGGGAATGAGCTTCCACCTTCACGTGGTTGGTCTTGTTAAGTATAGAATATTAAACTATCCTCAAAACAAAGAGAAGCTCAATAAGGTAATGGACTTTTTAACATTTCATTATGTTGCACTTTTAAGCTTATGCGATTTTCAATATTTCATTATGAAGATTTTTATTTGAGACTCTTATATTGAGTTAATCTTATTGAATAATATGTATTGAGTATTAATTGCAGGGACCAATAGATCCAACAAGAACAACATCACCACAAGTTGCTGGGTATAATGAACTCCCATATTGTCTTGTATGTACACTAACACTATGACTGCAAACTTTCTCACTGCATCCTTTTGGAAATATAATTGGAATTTTCTATTACTATTCTTGTTCCAGGTTTCCAAACCTGTGAGTCAAGTTCTACCTTCACTTGTTGATCAAGATAGTAGTCATCAAACAGAGGTAGATGGTGCATGTTGGGTCTGAGGATGTGGAGAAATTGTACATTATAGATGACTTTGAAGTGCACATTTTGGAGCCCTCAAAATCAGGCAGCCTTTGGGAAATGAAGGCCTCAATAAAAATACAATCATCAAAGAATTCAATTATTGTTCACATGGTAACCTTGTTGATAAGGTTTATTTGATGGGGAAGATTAATTTTGTTTGTCTTCCATTCAGTTTGTTTCTCTTTTGTTTCCATGTAATAAATAATTTTAATAATTATATATTTGTTGATCTTGTTTTGTTCTAAATGTGTCCACATGCCACTAATTATTTGGATTATTATGCTTTATTTTCTACAATTGTGCTTCATCTCCAGAACACTACAACCAAAGAGAATTAAACATTTTTTTCCATTAGGACAACCTATGTCCAAGGAGAGGATGTTTCTAGAAGATGTTGATTTATCCTTGCATTTGTTCATCAAGATCCGAAAAATCCTGATAGCTATGTATATCTACTAATTGAATTTCAAATTTTGTTGATTGTAGCAGAGTTTTGTACCCAAATTGAATGCTTATTTTTCATGCAAATATTGTAAAATGAATGAGGAAGGAAATAGGCTTTTTGTGGATCTCCTAGGATGTATTCTCAATGAAAAAATTTAATGAATGGGATTGTTATTTAGTTTAACATTCTTGAGAGTTTATTTTAACAATCATGTTTTCCATTACTCCAAGGCATGTTTCTATTAGCAAATGAATTGAATGGGCTCAAAAACCTATTGTATAATGTGGTATGATGATTTGGATTTTTTTAAGACTTTATTTGAGCATTAGTCATGGTTTCTAGAGGAAGAATGATCGATTTCTTTAAAAATAATCATAAACCCCTCATTAACAGGGGTTTGATGAAAAATTACATGATATCTTCCATTTGCACCATTGGAAAAATCTCAAACTCTAGATTTTGTTAGTATTTTTTATTCCCTTTTAAATGCATTTAGTTTCAAATTGATTGGTTGTCTCCTTGTAGAGAAATTTGATGCCCTAGTGGGATTGATTTGTAAGTTTTCACTACCTATGAAACTACATTGCAACATTTTAATTAATTATTTATATAAATAAAGTCTCCAAATGGCCCAAGGGATTGAATAAGGTTGTAATTAGTCTAAATTTCCTCTTTATATTGTAAGAAATTGATTTTAATTTGTCTTGAGTCTCTGATTTATAGATCCATGTCCCTTAATAGTCGAAGATATAGTTAGGAAGTTTTATTTTATTAAGAGAAACTATTCTCCATTTTGTATTCACTTTCAAGGCCATCTAATTTATTTTTGGATATATATTATCATCCTTAAATGAGTATGGAGTTTGTGTTTGATAAGGAAGGGCTAATGGTCCTAGAAGTTAAAACCAATAGTCTTATTGAAATCCTTAACAAAAATCATTATTTGTTTATAGAAAACCATGTTCGAGGAAGTGTTGTGGGAAACTGAAGTGTTCTTAGATTGGGAGTGGTTAGTGTCCCTTGAATTTTTTGTCAAACTTGTTGAAGCTCGTAGTCTTAAGCCTAATTTTTTTGTAACAACAATTTCAACAGTGAGCTCCCAGATTTGTGGGCAGTCCTTAGAGACTTAAGGGTTATATTCTAAGGTGTTTCAAGTATCATGAACCTTGCAAAGAAATTTTGAAGTTCATATAGTTAGTGATTGTGAAAGAAATACATATGAAGAGAACGAATGGTTAGAGAAGAATGGATGAGATGAAAGATTTGTGAAGTGCCAAGTCAAGTTGAAGAGAAATTAATATTGCTAGATGCATCTAAATGACTTGATGACAACCTTGAAATTAGTTTTGGGATAGTATTCCCTTGAAGTGTTGATGTTTTTTTGAGATGCACAAACCATAGGAACTATTGAAGTTACAAAGGATTTGATTCGAATCAAATTGTAAGAAGACAATTGAGTGCCCAAATATTGCTCCTACAAAGATTCTTCATCAATCAAGGTATATGAATGAGGTCCATGTTGGTGACCTCACTTAGAACCCTCAAAGTTTTCATCAATTCTTTAAATTTTATCTAAATCTCCTCTACATTAACTTCACATTAAAAAAAAAGCTAGAAATTTTCATCAGAATTATGATGAAAACCTGATAGTAGGCTCTGACGAACCTATTGTACATGTGATGAAATATTTTTTGCAAGTACAAAAAGTTCATTAGAGCATGTTGTTAGGTTTTTGTTGAAATTCTGACGAAAATAAAAAACTTCAAAGCATGCACTCCCTTAACTTTTGACAACAAATTTGGTCTAAATTATGATGAAAAATTGTTTTTTGCATGTCTGACGAAATTCCAGTGACAAAAAAAAACCAAGGTTTCATAAAAAATTTAACAAAAGTTTGTTGAAATTGTGACAAAGTTTCGTCAGAATTTATGCCCAAATGCACTAGTGACTATTTGAAATGACATGTTTCCGATTGATTTTTTAAAATTAAATTATTATATGTAAACTTAATTTGTTTTAACACAATGTTTTGACAGTTCATGGATTCTCTCATATTAGAGATCTAATCATATTTTCAAGATTCGAATTAATAACCTATGGATGTCTATGCATTTGAACATGATATATAAAATTATAAATGTTAGAAGCCCAGATTTCTACATAAATTATAAAAAGAATGGTTAAGAAAATTTATATCTTTATTATCTATCTAATACTTTTTGATATCTCATGAAAATCTATTATCTCCTTGAAGAATAATTATGTAAGCTCTTTACAAATTTCATGGATAGTTCCTTCCAATGTTTACCAAGAAGAATAATAAAATTTGTTTTTATCAACATTGGAAGAAGGGGATAATAAGTGAAATAATTAGATAACTAAAAGATACCTAATTAAGTAGGAATAAGAGATGATGAGAAATAGGAGGTTAATATTTTAATGTCCTCGAGAGTGAAAAAATCAAATTGACTACATACATAGATACAAATTAGGTCAAAAGTGTAGTAATCAAAAGACTACAAGTGGGAGAGAGTACACGGTAAACCCTAAACCCAAATTATTTTGTAGTGATAGTATGTAGCATAATATAAATGTATAGCACCTTGGTAAGGTGTACAATTTATGCTTAGTTAGCACCCATTTTGGTGTGTGTTCATCCTTCTATGCATTATAGGACTTTCCTTTTCATTGAATTAATAATTTGTAATAAATAAGTCCTCTCATTCAATTATGTATGTGGGCCTTTAATTATAGATGTGTCCCTATAAATATTTCTTTCAATCATCATTTTCATACATAGGCCCTATTTATCATGTGTGTCCTATTCTATGTGTTTCCACTAATTACACCTCAATTTTGTACACATTTATGGAATCCTCATGTCCATATTGACCCATAATTCAAATTTAAGCATCGATTGGCTTGTAAATGGAGATTGAGAATATAAGAGGCAAACCAAGTCACCCATACTAAGGAACTCCATCAAATCACAAGGAAATTTCTCCAAGAAGATGTAAGATCACCAGGAACCCAAGATGCCCCTACATGTATATACATATACATATACATATACATATATATACATATACATATACATATACATATATATACATATACATATATAGATACACACACACACACACACACACACATATATGGGTAAAAGTACAAAGCTGTGTCACACTTTTATAAAGGAAAAGGTCAACAACACACAAAATTTTTAACTTTAATGACATAAAAATGGCATTTATGTTTAAAATTTGGAGATGATGTAAACTAATGAAATGTGTCAAAGTGGATGAAGTTTATGGCTATAATTTTTTTTTATTTTTTTTGAACAAGAATTCACATAGTTTTTAAATTTTTTAAGTCCATTTTTTACTTGCTGAAAAATGCTGAAAAATGAGGGTCTTGTCCGCACCAAAAAAGTATATGCAAATAATCTCTTTTTCCTTTGATTTCAAAATATGCCATAGATAAAATGTATAGCTAGTGCAGAAAAGAAGAAAAATTAGTTTTCAATGTATATTTTCTCTGTTATAACTACTCAAAGTCAAACATACCTGAAATCGACAGTTTTCATGTCGCGTCAAATTTCCCCTATCAAATCTACACCATTCAGAAAATAAATTACACACACTTGAAGATAACTCTCTCCTCTAGTGTTAAATTTAAATTTTCAATTTTTTTGATAAGCTTTACTATTTTTTTCTATTTTTGAAGCATCTTGTTCTCGAATGTTAAAATACCTACTTGTAGTATTTTGAAATTATAATATATTAGATCTAATTAAAATAGTATAAAAATTATATGATGATAATCTTGACTCTGTGCTCTAAAAAAGGGTATTTTTATATTTGTAAAAAAATATTGTTAAAAAGAGTAAGAGTTATTGAAATGTCACTTTTTTGAAATAATTTTATTTCTTTAGTAATTATTATAAAACATGCATTTAATAGATATTTCCAATTGGAAAAGGTGAATAACTTATCTAACTTAGCTAGAATGAATCTAGCTAGACCATATGTTTGACAAAAAATAATTTTAGTTAAAAATACTCAAATTCAGCTGTGCTGATAAGTTGTCCTGAAACGTGACACAACTTTGTGCTTTTACCCATATATATATACACACACACACACATATATATTGGTACAGGAGCACCTAGGCTATCCCTAAAAGCCTTACTTTATTTTGGCTTGTAACTGACTCTAGCCAAGTCAGTAAACTTTTGACTTGGACCTTAGGAGGTCTTGTTTGATGTGTGCCTAGATGGATTAGTAGTAAGTACTATCCAATCTAGTCTAGCTTAGTTTGCTTTCAAAGTTAGTCCTAAAAGTTTGGAAATGAAATCTAAATGTGTCTTAATCTTGAGAAAAGTGTGAGAGATTCCTAAAAAGGTCTTAAAGAGGTTAGTTCAGTGAGCTAAGTGGGATAGAGGTCCTAAAAATTAGTTGGCATCATAAATGAAAAAGATGCTAAAAAGTTGTCATGGCAACATGAGCATTTTTTGCAAATGTTGCATGCAACTTGACAACTTTGGATTCCCCTCATTATAGGAGTGGAAAATCAATGTAGAGGCATAAAATTGTGGGATGGGCATCTTATGATACCTTGTGGCTCATTTTCCAAGGTAGAAGTTATCGTGTGTAAGTTTTTGGTATGTGAATAGTGAAGATCTCTAGTTTTTCTAAGTACAATCGTGTTGTGTTAATGGTGATAGCATGATAATGAGTTAGAATGTGAAATATAATAGTGGATTCATGATCTAGAGGTAGTTTTAAGACTTTTTCATTTAGTCATCATATAGTTTAGAGTTGTTTTGATAGTCTATAGAAAATCATTTAGGAAGTAGGTAGTTTACTGGTTCAGTCTAGGAATTTTTTAGTTTCATGGATCCCCCATAAATTCTAATAGAGGGAAACCTAAGGGTTTGAATGGAAATGGTTAGGGATCCACTATACAGTGTAAATATGGAGTTTGGGAGTTTGAAGAATCAGGAAGCTATTTTTAAAGTCATGCCCTAGGCAAGACTGGTGTACTCGGCTAGGAGTGTGACAGAGAAGAAATGGGTGTATACATGCAGGGGAAAGAAGGTGAGTATAGAACAAGCATGGTTCCAGATAGGTTATGAAAATTTTGGTATATGTTGAAGAGATTGGGCACTGGCCAATCAATTTACTTAGATTTTGAGCAAGAAATTAGTGAGGACCTTAAAAATAGGCCTATTAGCCCTGTTAGCCCTACATTATAGGCAGCCACTGTACAGAGGCCCTAGAACCTTAAAACCTCTAGAATCTCTAGTGTCTTCCAAAAGGGTATTCGAATATCAAATTGTTTTTGTAGGTCATTTGGGATTTTTTGACAAGAAATAGGAAAAGGACCCTGCCAAGGGCTATAAGAAACCATTAGGCCTAATAGGTCTCAAACAAGCCAGTTTATGAACCCAATGGAGAAGAACTTTGAGACCTGCCAAAATGAGGTTGAAAGGATTAAAAATGGATTTTTTCAAGATGAATGGACCCACTACAACCCTAATGTCAAGTTATGGTGAAAGAAGCACTTACAGTCTTCTACGTGATTGAGAAGCATTGAGACAAAACTATTGATTGTTGTCCTTCAATGTTAAACAAAAGGAGGCTAACTCTTGGAGTAGAGTTAGAGTAGTCTTAGGCTTGGAAACTTGAGGATAATAAGATCCTGGGAGAGAGAATAGGATCCCAAGAATCTAGGACAAGTAAGGTCCTGAAAAGCTTGTGTGAGCACACCTTGGAGCACACCTATCAGATTAGTATCAGAGCCTAGTTGATTAGGCTTGTGGTGAATGTATCAACCAGCTGAGTTAGTAGGAGATTCCATAATGGTGACCAATGCTGAATTGGCCAAGAAAGTGGAAGAGAAGGAAGAGGAAAATAGGTTTCTTAAGGAAAGATTGGAGCAATTGGAACTAAAGGTAGATGAAGTTGATGAGAAGGTTGAGGAAGCCAAAGACAAAATAGATGAGAAACAAAAGGAGATCCTTTTAGAAGATGAGGTCCCTGAACTAGACCCAATATTAGCTGAAGAACCATTCTTGAAGGCATTGAAGGCCTTGAGTGGGAAAGCACTAGAAGGTATTCCAATCTTCAATGGGAAGATGGAACCAGACATAGTCCTAGATTGGATTGAAGGACTAGAAAATCATTTTGAGTGTGATGGCATCACAGAGGCTCAAAAGGTAAAAGTGGCTAAAGGTAGATTGAGAGGCCCTACACTCAATCGGTGGAAATTTCTCCAAGATGAGAGAGAGAAAGAAGGCAAGAAGCCAATTGCCACATGGAAGGTAATGGTGGCTAAAATCAAAGATGCTTATGTGCTAGAGGATTATGAAATCTAATTGCATAAGAAAAGACAAAGTCTTAGGAAAAAAGAGTTAGATGTGAACTCCTATACTGAAGAGTTCCAAAGGCTTTGCATGAGGTCTTGAGTTGCAGAGGATGAGAAAGTAAAGGTAGCAAGATACCTTAATGGACTCAAGTCAAATATATAGGATGGGATGAGCCTCTTGAATCTAGACACCATTCAGAAATGTCACCAACTTGCTGTCAAAGTGGAAGAGAAACTAAGGAAAAAACAAGACTCTAGCACTTCTAGAGGCAAAGGTAGAGGAAGAGATAATAAAGGACAGAGAAGTGGATATGGTGGAAGGATTTCTGAACCAAAGACTCAAGGAGAGGTCAAGTACACTGAGAAACAAGAAGGAGGCTCAAATAGAGGTAGTAGAGGAAGGAAATCTAACAATAGAGGAAGAAGTGGTGGTCAGGGTAGAGGTAACTACTTTGCCAATATGAAATGCTACCAATGTAATCAGATGGGACACCCTGCCTATAGGTGTATAGAGAAAAGTAGTACTTCTCAAGGAAATGATAAAAGAGTGAACATTTTTCATGAAGAAACAAGTGGAGGAGTGAACCCCTTGAAGTACCTTTGGAATTAGAGGAAGGAGAAAACCTTATGATGAGAAGAACCTTGATTAAGGAGCCAGTCAAAGAAGAACCCAACCAAAGGAGGTCATTGTTTAGAGTGAAATGTAAAATGATGGGTAAGGTGTGTAGATTCATCATAGACTCAAGGTCTACTGACAACATAGTGTCAAAAGAGGCAGTCAACAAGTTTAAGATGAAGAGAATACCCCACAAAAGTCCCTATAAAGTTACTTGGTTGAATAAAGGCCAACATGCTCTTGTTAATGAACAAGCTTGGGTGGAGTTTTCAATTGGGAGATATAAGGATAAAGTTTTATGTGATGTCTTACCTATGGATGCTTGTCACTTTCTCCTAGGTAGACCATGGCAACTTGACCGGTAGGCCATGCATGATGGAGTGAAAAACTCATACTCTTTTAAGAAAGACAGTGTGACATTTAAGATTTAGTCATTGTTAGAAGATGCAGAGGTGAAGTCAAGTGGTCCCATTTTCCTCATGGTGAGTGAAAAGGAGTTATTAGAAGTCCTACAAGAAGGGGGAGTTGGCTTTGTATTGGTGTTAAAGCCTAAGGAGGTAAGTGATGACAAGGCAGCCAAGAAACTAGAGCTACCAAAGGAGATACAAGATATGTTGCAGACATATGAAGGTATTGTCAGTGATGGACAACCATCAACACTACGCACTAAGAGAGTTGTAAGTCATAGGATAGACTTCATACTAGGAGCTACCCTTCCCAATAAGGAAGCCTATAAGATGACCCCTTAACAAAATGAGGAAATTGCTAGATAAATCCAAGAGCTCTTAAGCCAAGGTCTTATTAGGAAGAGCATTAGACCTTGTGCCATACCCACTATTTTAGCACCTAAAAAGGGAGGAACCTAGAGGCTATGTACTGATTCAAGATCCATAAATAGGATAACCATTAGGTATAGACTCCCTATCCCAAGGATAGAAGACCTAATGGACTACCTAGGAGAAGCTAAGTACTTTACTAAAATTGACCTAAAGAGTGGTTACCACCAAATTAGGATTCATGAGGGAGATGAGTGGAAGAGAGCCCTCAAAACCACTAAGGGTTTGTATGAGTGGATTGTCATGCCATTTGGGCTTTCTAATGCCCCCTCCACATTCATGAGACTCGTGAATGAAGTCCTCAAAGACTACATTGGAAAATTTGTAGTAGTGTATCTAGATGATATACTAATTTATAGCAAGACCAAGGATGACCATCTTCAACATTTGGAGATTGTTATCAAGAAGCTACATGAGGAGAAATTGATGATCAATTTGGAGAAATGTGAGTTTATGAAGCAAGAATTAGTGTACCTTGGGTTTGTGCTATCTCATGGAAATATGAAAATGGACCCTAGAAAAGTGGAAGCCATCCTCAATTGGCCTACTCCAAGGACAACAACAAAGGTAAGAAGTTTTCATGGTTTGGCTCAGTATTATAGAAAGTTTATCAAACAATTCATTGCAATTTGTGCTCCAATGTTAGATACCATTCAAGGTGGCATGAAGACTAAGTTCATATGGAATGAGAAAGATAACCATGGTTTTGAATTGCTAAAGAAGAAGACTACTACTCAACCAATCTTAACCTTTCCAAGTTTGAGAAATTGATCACAGTTGAGTGTGATTCTAGTAATGTGGCCATAGGTGTTGTCTTGAGACAAGAGGGAAGACTAGTAGCTTTCCATTCTGAGAAATTAAGTGATGCTAAGAAGAAGTACTCTTCTTATGACTTAGAGATGTATGCTCTAGTCCAAGCACTAAAAAAGTGGAGACACCACTTGCTCCCAAAAGAGTTTGTGGTCTTTTCTGACAACCAAGCACTAAGTTTCTTGAATTCACAAGATAAGCTCAGTCACAAGCATATGAAATGGGTAGAATACTTGTAGGCCTACACCTTCAACATCAAACACAAGAAGGGATTGCAGAACAAGGTGGTTGATGCCTTGAGTAGAAGAGTTCTTACATTCCAAAAGGTACAATTGCAAAGCATGGGCATAGACAACTTCAAAGACCTATATGAAGATGATGAATATTTTGCAGAGATTTATAAGGTATGCCAAGAGTATAAGAATCACTTTCATAGTAAATTCTCGAAGTATAATTTGCAGAGTGGTATTTTATTTAAAGGAGGTCAATTGTGTGTCCCTAGAGGGTCTATAAGAGAGAATCTAATCCAAGAAAAGAACAATGGTGTACTTAGTGGTCATTTTGGTGTCAACAAGACCCAAGAATTAGTTCAAAGGTTCTATTTTTGGCCTAGAATGAACCTAGATCTCAGAAAGTATGTAGAGGGATGTGTTGTGTGTCAAAAAGCCAAGCGAACATCCAATAATGTAGGACTTTATCAACCACTACCCATTCCTAATAGACCATGGGAGTGTTTGAGCATGGATTTTGTGGTAGGTTTGCCCAAGAAAAAATAGGGAATGGATAGTATTTATGTTATAGTGGATATGTTCAGTAAGATGGCACACTTTGTACCATGCAAGACAATACATGATGCTAGCCACATAGCTTCATTGTTTCTTCAAAGAAGTAGTCAAGATACATGGTTTACCATTTAGCATAGTGTCAAACAGAGACACAAAGTTTATGCGTCATTTTTGGAAGACTCTATGGAAAAAACTAAGTACCAACTTGTCCTTTGGATCGACATACCACCCTTAGACTGATAGTCAAACTAAGGTGATAAATAGGAGCCTTGGTAATCTCCTAAGATGCTTAACTAAGGAGCATGGTCAGACTTGGAACCAACTCATTGGACAAGTAGAGTATGCTTACAATGACACAGTAAATAGGACAATTGACAAGAGTCCCTTTGAAATTGTTTATGGCCTTCATCCTAGAGGCATATATGAGCTCAAAGAACTCAAAGATGGAACCAAAGGAGGTGCATATGCTAAAGAATTTTCCATTTTTATGCAAGAAATAGATGATATAGGGAAAAAGTCACTCACTAAGAATATAGGGAAGATCAAACATAAGATGGATGAAAGAAAGAAAGATGTCCATTTAAGGTGGGAAATTTGGTAATGGTTCATCTTAGTATGGCTAGATTGCAAAAGGGAGTGCCTCATAAGATTCAAATGAGGAGAATTGGCCCATGTGCCATATTAGCAAAGTATGGCACCAATGCATACAAGGTAGAACTACCAGAGGATAGTGGATTATCTCTTGTCTTCAATGTGGCAGACTTAGTCTTATACAAAGGACTAGTACCTGATCGTAATCAGATTTTGAATGAAGTCATTTAGGAGGTGGAAGATCTTAATTTTCCATCCCCGGGTCACCTAAAGTAGCAGAGGCAATCCTAGTTTCCAGCGCCTACAAAAAGATTAGATAGAGGATTTACTATGAAAACTTGGTGAATGGCAAGGACAATTGAATACAGATGCAACTTGGATAAATGAATCAGAGTTTAAGAAGTTGGGCATTAATCTCAACTTACTCAATCCAAGGATGGATTGAACCTTTCTATTTTGGGGAGAATGGTGAAGGAGTACCTAGGCTATCCCTAAAAGCCTTACTTTATTTTGGCTTGTAACTAACTCTAGACAAGTCAATAAAATTTTGGTTTGAACCTTAGGAGGTCTTGTATGATGTGTGCCTAGATAGATTAGTAGTTAGTACTATCCAATCTAGTCTAGCTTAGTTTTCTTTCAAAGTTAGTCCTTGGGGGTAGTCCTAAAAGTTGGGAAATGAAATCTAAATGTGTCTTAATCTTGAGAAAAGTGTGGGAGATTCCTAAAATGGCCTTAAATAGGTTAGTTCATAGAGATAAGTAGAATAGAGGTCATAAAAATTAGTTGGCATCATAAATGAAAAAGATGCTAAAAAGTTGTCATGGCAACATGAGCAATTTTTGCAAATGTTGCATGCAACTCGACAAATTTGGATTCCCCTCATTATAGGAGTGTAAATCAATGTAGATGCCTAAAATTGTGGGATGGGCATCTTATGATACCTTATGCCTCATTTCCTGAGGTATAAGTTAGTGTGTGTAAGTTTTTGGTATGTGAGTAGTGAAGATCTGGTTTTTCTGAGTACAGTCATGTTGTGTTAATGGTGATAGCATGCTAATGAGTTAGAATGTGAAATGTAATAGTGGATTCATGATCTAGAGGTAGTTTTAAGACTTTTTCATTCAAGCTATCATATAATTTAGATTTTTTTTGATAGTCTATAGAAAAT
>BSBK01000252.1:0-32500 GCA_027943335.1 Chamaecyparis obtusa
ATATATATATATGTATGTATACATATCTATATATATATATATACACATATATATATATATGTATATGTATATGTATATATATATATATGTATATATATGTATATATATACATATATATACATATATATATACATATACATATATATATATATATATATATATATATATTCTCTCTCTCTATATATACATATATAGATATATATAATATATATATATACATATATATATATATATATATATATATATACTATATATATATATATATATATCTATATATATATATATATAAGGTTGTGTGATATTGATGAAGAGAGATAAATGTATCTCCAAAATTGTATGAAGAGAGATATATATATATATATATATTATATATATATATATATCTATATCTATATCTATATCTATATATATATATATATATATATATATATATCTATATCTATAGATATATAATATATATATATATATATATATATATATATAGATATAGATATAGATATAGATATAGATATTATATATATATATATATATATATTATATATATATATATATATATATATAAGGTTGTGTGATATTGATGAAGAGAGATAAATTGTATCTCCAAGGTTGTAAGAATCACCAAGACGACCTAACGAAGGAAAATTGTGGGACATAAAGAGAATGGATATTCTCCCAAAGTTGGTGGGTATCAAGAGGGGTGTCACACTACCAAAATTAACTAGTGTGACATTGCAGCAACCTCTCAGGGCCTAGAGATTCAGAGGACAAATGTACAATGCACTTACATCTCTACAACATACTCATGTTCACATATAATTTGACTAAGGTGATTAGGCGAATGTGTGGGTGGGAGGTGGTTTTGTGGGTTAAATGAATTGATGAAGCTGAAATAGGACTATTGTCATTGATTTGACTAAATAATGATTATTTGTACTATGAAAATGCATTAAATGCATTTGTGTGTGTGTGTGCATGTGCATGTGTGTGTATGTGTATGTGTATGTATACATATACATATAGGTATACATATAGATATATGTATAGCTATAGCTATAGCTATATGTATAGTTCAGGGATAACTTTAAGAAACCCCCTCCTAGGAAAAAGTGTAAAATTCTGGCGAATCCTACGTTATTTTAGGGGGAAAATTTTTCTTAATGAAGGCGATTTTTTTTTTAAATCCATGAATTTTCATAGTTTGTATTGGCGATTTTTTCCCTGCCGAATGAAATTTCCATAAATTCCAGGCGAATTATACAGTCATGTTGGGGAAAATATATATTAAATTAGGCAATTTTTTTCCTTTTGAAGTAAAAAAATTATAATATATGAGGTGAATGATTTTCTTTTGAAGGGAAAAAAAAAATTGTATTGGCGAATTTTATGTACCGTTTGAAAATTTATTTATTTTATTAGCTAATCATTTGTTAATTATGAAAAAAAAATAAAAATTGTTGACAATTTTCAAAAGATTGGACATAACACAGATAGTCACATCAATACGTAACCAAACAACATACATTATTTTATAATGTTAAATGTATTATTTGAGACCGTCTGATGATCCAAGATCAATGGATGAAGTTTAATTTCGGCCCCAATCTCTTGAAGGAAAAAGAGTTCTCCAAGAAGTCACCGAAATGTTGACACGTATCGATAAACACATGTTAACTTGTCAACTTGTCTGTAGACTCAACATGTTGGTATCGATAAGCACGACATGTATCACGGTCCTATAGTGCAACTTGTAACTCTTAACTTGGTAAGAAATAAATGTCTTGTCAGTGACAAGCGACATTCTTTAACTGTCATCCACTCAACACGCAGTCACACTCCACTTCCAAATTTGTATAGATGATATTACCGATTTTTGATATGCATGTATTTATGGGAAGATTTACAAGCATATATGAAAGATTAAGGAGAAAATTTTAATTTCTCACATGCATGCATTTAGGTGAAAGATTTACATGAAATATTTAGAGGCATGTTAAGGATGGTGGATTTAATACCATTAAAGAAAGAATAATTTATTGCTAAGTAATGATCAAGGCTATTTATAGATGACCTAGCTTCTTTATTCCTCAATTCGTCTTTGCTAATTGCTAGTCTGCTAGATAAATTATTTGTTTGGTCATTAGTCTGTAAATAATTTGTTTTTAAGGTTTCTGAAGTTTTTAGACGGACACTCCAATTAGGCTTAGATGCACATCTGAGGAGGCCCATAAGGCCTTATTGGGTTCCTTCTCGGATGAAACCTTAGAATCAATTTGTATGGAGGGTGGGCCTTTCACAATAGAGGTTGTTAAAATGGTGTGGGTAGAGAGTTTTTGCACAATGAAGACAAGCACCGGGTCAACACAAACATTACATCCCATTTTTTGGCATCTCTTCTTGACCTTTGGATGAGAGAAGGTGGACATGTTGATGCTATTGAGGAGGGTTTTTAAAGAAGAATACCTGGGGGACAATGTTAATGTTGTCGTGTTCACAGGAAATAGGGGTGGGGATCCCTTAGGCAAGTGAAATACCTAAGCTTCTCCTCCCAGACCAGAATGTGGCCATGCAACCTTTTCTATTGGGCCTAAATGTTGGGCAGTTGAAGCACCATAGGAAATGGGTGTTGATTGCTAGGGATTTTCTTCGTAAGTGTTTTTTGCTTGACAAAGTGGAGGCTCAGGCGGGGCAATACGGGTGGCTCGATGAATTCTTGCAATTAATCCTCTCTGGATAATTCTACTGGATGGAGTCGAAGGGGAAATCACTAGTGGTACCACTTACCCATGGCCCATTATCACTCTTTTTTGGGTTTTTTTTAATACAAACATACCACGTTTTTGGGTTTTTTTATATATTACAAACATACCACATTTTTGGGGTTTTTTTTTAATTCAAAAATACCACTGGCACTGGTCCACTACCAGTGATCTAGTAGGTTTTTCTTTGTCCTAGACAATGTAATTATTAATGTTATAAAAAATAATGAAAAATTTGCAAGTTCATTTCAATTTGAGTTTTATGGGTACAAAAAATGATTCTTAGACTTCTCTGTGATAATGCGATTGCAATATTTTAATTAGTTGTTTTATCTGTGTATTAGATATGTAAGTATGTTTCAGTTGAAATAAGGATGCGATGGTATTTCCATTTTTAAATCTGAATATTTAAAATGTCATTGTCTTCTCGATACTATTAGAAACTCAAATTCCTAAATTAAGATAACCATTAATCCAAGTTGTACATGAACTTTTTACCTAATTAATTATTGATATAAATTACACCATTTTAAATGTATTACACGTATCAAGTCTTACAAGTTACAACTGGTTGATAATTGATAATGTATCACAGTTGTAGTTAATAAAAGCAATGTCTTATCACTGACATTAAATTTTGGTAATGTTACATGTCATGACTTTTTTTTTCCAATTTCACACACTCGTGTATTTAATATGAAAGATTTGCAGAATTTTGAAGGATAAATAAATTACTCATTGTGACGTTGTCTTAGTAGTAATTTACTCTATGACCTCAACCAAATTTAAAGGGAATTCATAAATTATTTAAAAACTACTTTTATTTATTTTATTTTATTTTATTTTATTTTTTTTTGAAAGAAAGGGGTAAAAACTTTATTGATAATCAGCCCAGCATCATTACAAAGAAAGCACGGACCAGAGGTCCCAAGGAAAACAAAAGCCCCACTTCAAACAAAGAGAAATCAGCAAACATCATCGTCTGTCCCCATTCTCAACCTTGTCTTCATCCAGAATATTCCTTAAATCTAGACGGAGCACCTAAGGAGCCAACTCCCACTCCTTAATTGTCCCTCTCTCAGCATGCTCAAAAGGCCCATTTTGCCAAACAATCAGCTACCCTATTCCACTCCCTTGGGATATGGGCAAAAGTCACTGTATCCATCAAAGAACTAACCTGCAAAATTTGTTGCACCATCCTAGCCAGCTGCCAACTAACATTATCCACCTTCTGTTCAATAAGCAAATTGACCAATACCTGAGAGTCGGATTCACAAACTACCCTTCTCCAACCTTTAGCATGAGCTCTCTCAAGAGCAGCAAGAATAGCTAAACCTTCCACAAGGTTAATGGTCTGTACCCCTTCGTAGATCGAGAAGAAAAAGATCACTGATCCCAGAGAGTCTCTACCAATCCCACCAATCCCAGCCGGACCAGGATTACCCCTTGAAGAGCCATCAGTATTGATCTTCAAGATGCCATTGGGGGGGAAGATGCCACTTGCCAACCCTATAATTTTTTGCTTCTCACGGCCACCTTCGCTTAGCCTTGTTCAAGGCTGCAGGGTCCCCTATAATCCCAATCTGTCCACCAGCTCAGTATCCCGTTTCCCTAGAGGAAATTCCACATCGCATTAGCCCCCGCTGTCTCTTGGACCATGCCTAATAGCTTCTGCCATGTTTGTTGCATGATTCTTTGTTCCCCTCGGAAGATCCTACGATTGCGCTCCAGCCAAATTTGCCACAATAAGAAAGTAGGCCCCACAAACCACACCTCCTGCAGAAAGGGTGCCACAGAAGGAGGTCGGCCCATCCCTTGCCAGAACTTAATCAAGGAGGAAGCATGTACACAAGGAGTGGCCCATACATCCCACCAAAAATGCCAAAGCTGTAGGGCAAAAGGGCATCGAAAGAACAAGTGGGCTGAATCCTCCTCATTTTCCCCACACATAACACAGATAGAAGGACCGAGGAAGCTCTCTTGCGAATATTATCCCAAGTCAAACACTTATTCCACGCCAACATCCAAACAAAACAATTACATTTTGGCCAAGAAAGCTTGTTCCACACCCTTTTCCCACCACTGAATTTCAGGCCCCAGCATCTTATGAGACAATAACCTACTATAGCCAGAAGCTATAGTATAGGTCCCCATAGGATTGGCGCCCAGGCAATCCTGTCATCTTCCCGGAGAGAACAACATCTTCTGCTGGAGAGGATATTAAACAGAAAAGCACACCCCTCTTGCAAACCCACAACCGGCCAATCATCTTGGGGCTTCCATTTAGCCAACTCCATCTGACCACAGGGGAAAAAAGACTTAAAGTCACTCACCCTTGACCACCCAGCATCCAGAAATCTCTGGCAGAGAGTCGACAGGATGGGAAACTACGAGTTGATGGGGGATAGCCATCCCAAGAATCTGACCAGAAGAGAGCCTCTGTCCCTCTCTTGCAGATCCAGAATAAACCATCCTTGATAAGCTTAGCCCCTTTCTTAAGGGTACTCCAAATCACCGATCCCTTCCCCACTAGGGGGCATCTAGAGATATCAAGAGGAGGAATTCCTGGGAGATACTTCAGAGAAAGAACCTTAGCCCAGCCCTTATCATGCTCATTACACCATCGCTAGTATAGCTTAGCCGCCAAAGCCTCCCTAATCAGAGATGACTGCCTCAAGCCTAATCCGCCATATTGTTTCGGACTACAAATCACTTCCCATCTAACCAAACTCCATTTAGAGGTCTCCAAGCAGCTAGCCCATAAAAAATGATGCACCATAGAATCAAGATCCTTAAGAAAGCCCATAGGAGCCACCTGTAACATGCATCTGTAAATGGGGAGAGCCTGCACTACTGACTTGATCAATTGGACCCGACCAACAAAGGATAGCCACCGATGGGTCCAGTGATTAACTTTCTCCCTGAATTTGTCCAGAATAATCTGCCAAGGACTCCTTAGGTAGTCTACTCACCGAGATAGGAATGCCAAGATACATCACTGGAAGGTTCTGATTTGAATCTCAAAATGTGAGCAACTCTCTGCTGAATACGGCCTGGGGTATTGAAGAAGAAGATGGAGGATTTTTCCTCATTAATCTTCTGACCTGAGGCAACCAAATAAGCATCCAAGACCCTGCGAAGATTAGAGGCCTCCCTCATTGTAGCCATCTCCAACAGAGCAGTATCATCCACAAATTGCAGGTGAGTTTGCGCAGGTATGGTTCCACCCCACTTCCAGCCATGAATAATACCCAACTCCATATTCTATTTTATCCATCTCCCCAATCCTTCAGCCATAATAATAAACAAGTAAGGGAGAGAGAGGGTCTCCCTGACGAAGACCTCTCGAAGCCCCGAACAGTTCAGAATGACTCCCATTCATAAGCACCGAGAAAGAAACTGAAGTAACACAGCTCCATACCCATTGAATCCATTCTTCCGCAAAGCCAAAAGCACTAAGAACCTGTCGAAGGAAGGGCCACTTAACTCTGTCATAAGCCTTAGCCATGTCTAATTTGATAAACATCACTTTTTCTTTTGAGTTGGCCATAGAATGGATGGCCTCAGTTGCAATGACAATCCCATCCCAGAATTTGTCTACCTGCCACAAAACCACTTTGCTCTTCTGAGATCAAGTCACCAAGCCCCTTCTTCAACCTCCTCAGCAATAAGTTTAGAAATAATTTTATAGATAACATTACATAAGGAGATAGGCCGAAATTGGCTTAACCTATCAGCCCCCTCTTTCTTGGGGATGAGAGTGAGAAAAGTAGCATTTAGAGCCCTCAACATCTGCGTACTGTGTTGAGACTCCTGAACCACAGCCATGAGATCATATTTGACGATATCCCCAAAACTCTTGAAAAAACTCAATTGGGAAACCATCAGGACCCGGAGCTTCCCTTTCTTCATACTAAACACAATCCCTTCCAGTTCTTCAAGTGAAATTACCGCTCATAAGCTGCTGGTTCAACTCATCAGAAACAAGAGAAGGGATACAAGAAAGAATTTGCGCTTCCTCAGGAGACCCCCCTTGTGAGTCCCTCATGAAAAAGAGCTTCAAAGTACTACACTGCCTCCCTAGACATTTCTGGGAAGGAAGAAAGGTGGTCTCCTTTATCATTCACTAGACCAGAGATAGAATTGCCATGGCGCCTGGCTTTCACCGAATTGAAGAAGAAAGCAGTGTTTTTGTCCCCTTCCTAAAGCCACTCAATTTGAGCCTTTTGTTTCCATTACATTTCTCTCGCAGTTCCCATTCTTCCAGAATTTTCACAGCCCGAGCCTCTTCCTGGAGCAAGTCAGTAGTTACCCCATTCTCCCTTATCCTCCTCGTAATGCCATCTAGATCAGCCTGAGCCCTCTCCTTCTCTTGGAAAACATTCCCAAAGTACAATCGGTTCCATCGTTTGAGCTCCAGTTTAACATGTTGAAGAAGCTTAGCAAAGATGAACATTGATGTACATGGGCTGGTCTCCCCTTCTTCCACCAATTCGAAACTAACTCATACAAAGATGAATCCCTCAACCACATAAGTTGGAACCTAAAAGAGGGCTTACGAAGCATCCTTGTTGATTCTATAGCCCAATTTGATAGGCCAATGGTCCGATCCTCTCCAATCCAAGATCTCAGAGCAAGATGACCACATTCCTCCAACCCCAATAACAGGAAACCAGAAACCGGTCCAATCTTTCTGCAATACAAGAGTCACCAACCCGACGATTGTTCTCAGGTGAACTGGCCATTGTTGAGTTTGATATCAACAAGATTCAAAAGATTGATATTATCTCGAAGTAGCATTGCAGAGGGTTCCAACCTTCCAGCACCACCATACTTTTCAGCCAACTCACAAATCGCATTAAAGTCACCAGCCAAAATCCAAGGATGGAAAGGCATCATGCTACGGATCAATCTGATGTGGGACCACAAGCCTTGCTTACCCTGGAAATCTGTGGAGCATAAATATTGGAGAATAATATAACATCCCCTGACTCAAGACAGGTAGCAGTCATAGACATAGATGACTTAGTAGAAATCCAACAAAGAGGCTGAATTCTTCGAGGATTCCATAAGCATGCCAGACCCCCCAGAGGCTCCTTGAGCTCCAATACACTGGCACTCACCATTTCTCCACAACTTAGGCATTAAACCTTGCATGCTCGCAACAGAGAGCTTAGTTTCTTGTAAAAAAACCACATCCGGACCTTGCTTTCTGACTAACTCATGAACCGCTTTTTGTCTAGGGCCGCTGTTCAAGCCCCTTACATTCCATGACAGAACAATCATTTCAAGGGGCCTGGGAATATAGCATCCAAAGGCTTAACTGCCCTGACTCCACCAAATTCCTCACCAGCTAGTTTGATCTTTTCCATATCCCTTTTTCTGCCCGGTTTCACCAATTTCTCAGCCCCACCTTTCTTGATATCTTTCTGCAGAATGCCCAATTTGGGAAGAGGCTTAGTTTTCACTGCCAAGTCTGGCCCCCTGCTCTTCCCCAATAGACAAAGATTCCACTCCTGCTGTAGTAACTACAGCCACTGGTTCCTGCATCTCAGAAATACTCCTTGCTGTTCAAGTTCAAAGTGTTGGACCCTCATCCCCTTGCAAATCCATAGAAGAATCAAGAATAGAATCTCTCCTATGCTAAGCCTGCAGTCCCTTGATCCAAGTCAATCAACCCCTGGTTCACTTCCTGTTGGTTGAGCTCATCCAAAACCTCAAATCTGTTGAAAGTACCATCATCGCCGCCTTTCTTTAAATGTCCTCTTTTGGCCCCTATTCTGATTTCGAGTCCTGACCGTGGTAAAACCATCAGAAGTGCCAGCCTCAACCGGAGGGATATTCTTCCCTTTATCCGTAACAGGTAGGTTACTTGCAGGCTATGAAGATTGGGCTTCCTTAGGCTTGTACCTCGAGCACCCTTCACTGCAAATGCCCATATTCACGACAAAGTCGACATCGAAAGGGGAGAGTTTCGTAGTCCAATTGCTGTACCCAAGAATAAGCACCCGCACACATCTCTATTGCATCGGGCAAAGGCTTACTAAGATCAATTTCAACACAAATGCGAGCAAAAGTCATTACCTTTTTCCCCAAAGTCTGCGATGAAGTCCCCACCGGCTTTTCGAGCACTAAGGCCAAAAGGTGTAGCACGTCCTCTCGACAGCATTCCACTGGGAACCTCAATAAATGAACCCACACCGGGACACAATTTGGAAGGTCTTCTGCGGGGTTGAATCTGGCATGCCATGGCTTGATAAACAGTCCAACCTTATTATAAAAATAAGGACCTCCCTCAAATACCCGGTTGCGATCAGCAGTGCAGTTAAAGGTAACCATGAAATAATTGTTCGCCAACAACATAATCTCCATCTCCCCCTCTGGCTCCCAGGTCCTCCGGGCCTAGGCCTCTAAAAATTGCAGGGAAACCCTCATCCCCAAAAACTTACAATATAGGGAGTGGTGAGAATAATACTCAACATCTTCGACAATCAACTCCGTCGGAATCATCAGTTTTGGCCTCTCCTTGCACCTCTCGAGACAGCCGTTTGTCTTCGTAATTCTTGAGCTATTAGACAACCTCAAATCAGCACTCCCAGAATGCGGCATAAACAGGTTATTATCAAATGTCTTCATCCCTTCATTTGAAAATTTTGGGCCTATCGTTTCATGAAAATCCAATTTCTGGCTCCCCAAAGTCGTTTCAGCCATAGACCCGGCAACCATAAGGCAAATCCCAATAGTGGGAGAGGAATCCTCCCTCCACCCTTCTGCAAACTCTCTCCCCCCACAGCGCCCGACCTACGATCCTCCCACACCACGCAGCAGGGAAAGCGGCCGTCTGAAGCCTTCTGCGCACCGTTATCACTCTCCTTCACCAGCGAATGAACCAGATAAAGCTAGGGCATGGAGGCCCTAGCTCGCGTTGCAGAGCTGCCTCGCAAAAGCCATCCTCCCAAATTTTGTATCTTCTTTCTAAAAAAAAAACTACTTTTATTTTAGAATATTAATAATCTCCTTATTTAATTATGTTATATTCCTATTTGTGAAACACTTTAAATTTATATATTTATGTTTTTCCAATTATAAGGTATGAGTGTGTGCTATAATTGTGTCACACTTCTATGGATCATTACATGCAAGGAAACTCAAGAATGAGCCCTAACAAATCAATCCATAGCTCCCTAGGCATGGAGTGCAAGGGTTTTTAAGAATGCTCTCAGCTAGAGCTATTTAGCCTATAACCTTGCTAGTAAACCATGCAATGGGAGATTCAATGAAGACAAGGGCAAGAATGCCAATATCCTCAAGAATCAAGAATGAAATGCAATGCAAGCTAGATTAAGAATGGAAATGCAAGCTAAACTATGGAAATGAAAGATGCAAGTATTACAAAGCCTCCTAGTTAAACTAGATGAATTAATCTAAAGCATAAAGGAAATCTAAGCTAAGAATGCCATCAAAATGAAGCTACTATGCAAGAAATGAAATCTAACTATGAAGCAAGAAAGCCATGATGATGCAAGAATGAAGACAAGAAGATAGAGTGTTGATGAAGATCTAAGATGAATGCCAACAATGCTCCAAATCTTCAAACCCTAGATGCAAGAATATCTCCAAAAGCTCCAAGATGACCTAGAAAACCTGCAGCATAATATTAGCATAAAAAGTTGGGGATCTAGAATGAAGAAGAGAGCTCTTCTTTTATAGGAAATGAGAAGGAATGGACCATGGAGATTAAGAGGCAAAAGATTTAATCAATGGTGGAGCTTAAAAAAGGAGCAATCCATGTGCACAAGTATCCTCCAATAGGAAAATAGGAGTTGACTTTTGTGTCCATATGAGACAAAAAGTGCTTTTTCCCTTTTTATAAAATAAGAATAATGCTTTATTTGTGCAACTTAGGATAAGAGGAAAAGTGGGGGCTTTTTATTTATTAAAAGGGGAGGGAATTCCTTTTAAATAAATAAAAACTTAGGATAAGATGGTTAGCCCATAGAAAAAAATCGAATAAATGATAGAGCTAGGATTTGATCAAGAATAAACAATTGATGATTTAGCAAATGGGGGCTAATAGTCTAGGTGACCATTTTTAGGTGTATACATTTGCCCCTCTTTGACTAATGTGCGATCGATCTGGGAACACATGCAGTCAAAGAATGAAGTTGAAATGTGAGATCGATTTGGGATCACAAAGCAACTCAGATCAGCCAACAAAGCAAGCAAATAGCCAAGAGGGTAAGCAATAGCGATCTGACTCCAAAGAATGAAGTGCAGAGAGATAACAAATCCTGCATGATCAACCTAGTAGCGATAGTACTGAACACTTAGGAAAGAGATAGCCAATAAGATGTGTCTGCCCCCTCGGGATCAAAAGTGAAATCCGGGTAGAGGGAATGCAGAAGCAAGAGAGACATGATCAAATCACTAGAAATCATAATCAAAGAAAGAGAATAGAATAACCATCAAGCAGTGAAGATATGCCCCACACATGGGACACGGGGCACGATCCTATCGGTCCCTCAACCTGTAAACACCATGGAGAGAGGAGTTGAACTTGGGATTTGAAAGTGAATGAAAGACTAGAAGTTTGAAAGAGATGGAGATGAAGAGGTGAGGAATGCTCCAGCGAAGATTGAAGGATTAGGCCTCAAAAGGTTAGCCAACTGCACAGAAGAAAGAAAAAAAGATGATTTGGGAGATCAAGGTGAACGCGGATTTCGGTTTCGATCCTGAAATGAATAGAAAATGATTTGATATGAAAGACAAGAAGTGAAAAACATGATTAGGAAGAAGTGAAAGGTGAGTGCAGTTGATGAACAAGTCCATGAAAGATGAAAGGAAAGCTCTCTCCATATGCAAGATGCAAAACTAACTAACATGAACTTAAGAATGCAAACTACATGAAAAGTGGTTTACTTGCAAGGTTACAAAGCCAATAGACATCTAATATTCATCATTGAGCGTTATTGGTAGCGTCGCAAGATCATACAATACACACTAGCATAACTATGTGGATCTGAATATGATCTATATCAGATAGAAATGTGGAAATCTCACCTAGGCATCAAAGACATGTAGGTCTAGATGACTAATGCAGTGAGATCACCTAAGTTTGATATAGCAAGATTATGCTCGCATCGAGACACAAGAAATTCAAGATGACTAGAAGCATGCACTCGCGAAACAGTCAAGGATAATACCTTGTAGGCCCATAGTGTCAAGTAAGACTAGCATAAATGCTCATGACAGTGAGGACCAACAAGATATACCCACAAGCAGATAAAGAAATAAAACATGTTCTCATTCCCTCAGTCTTCTAGCTATGCATCATCGAAAATGATCATAGGGGGAGAACACTCAGCAAAGAAATCATCATAGACAGCACACAAAGAAATAAAGTCAAACAAATCTCAGCAAGTCAAGTGTGTGTGTGTAGGTCATAGAGTCAAACTTTGAGTATCGCATCTGCCAGTGAGAAATATTGCATCATCTAGACTATGGGTAGGATATCTGATAAGTGTTAAGAAACACTCGACGCAAGGGTAGTGTTGAAAAACACAATTGGGGTGGTGTTGAAAAACACTGTTTGCGAGGTGCCTAAGAAACCCAGATGCACAAAGAGACCCAAGATAAGCTTAAAACAACATATGCCCCTAGACTAAGACAAGAGTCAATTCCAGGCTAGGAGAGGCAAAGCGAGAAGTGGAGCGAAGGAGCGCCACGCAAGACTGATAGACATAGGTGCAGAGGGTCTCAAGCAGCGCCTATTTCTAGGTTTTCACCACTTGATAGATTTATTGCAATTTTTTCAGGACTTTTTATAATTTTTTGTATTTTTGCTATCAAGGCGCCTGTTTCCAGGTTTTCACCAAGGCACTTTTTCAATTTTTTGAATTTTTTGAATTTTTTGATTTTTTTTGGTGAGACATCAAAGTGCTTATTACTAGGTTTTCACTAGGATGCTCATTTTTAAAGTACTTTTTATGCTTTTTAGGATTTTTTCAGCATCATATATGAATTTTTTTGGTATTTTTTCAGGATCATAAAATATGTACAAAGAATGCCCCAGACAGAAACAGGCATCAAGAATCTGTTTCCTCTGATGTAGAGAACTGATAGGCCCCAGGCCCAAATGCTGCAACTATGACAATAGGAGGTCTTAACCAGTTTGACCAATAATAACCAGCCCTGAGCAATGTTTGAGCTAGCGGAGGATCGTTAGAATGTGATCCACATATGCCATCGTGGATTTCAGCTAGCACTTTTTCTGACTCCTCTATTTCTAGACACCTAAGGAGAGTTCCGTCTAGACCCTTCCTATACAAGTCACCAGAGACAAAGGCAAAGTGTAAGGGATGGCGGAAGGAATGGTGTGGTGGATGTGCAAGAGGAATATGAGGTGGAAGATATGAAAAGATGGTAGGATTGTAAGATTTGTGAGCAGGATAGTGTAATTCATCCACAGGAACTTGAAGCAAAATTTATGCTTTTTCATTTGTAAGATGGATGTTGAAGTAACCAAGGCATTAGCAACTTTGTTCTCAGCTTTAGGAATAGGCTGAAATATGACAGATATGAGATCATGCTTGAAGTAGTGCATCATTTTTTTGTAGAGAATCAGCTTGTCATCTTTTATTTGAGACTCATTATTTTTGAGCAGATTTTTATTTTTACTTTTCTTAGGTGCAGATACCGCCACAATGTGGTTTTCGCCATCCGACCATTGCTCTTTTCTTTTGACTTGATGATTGTGATGTTTGATTGCTGATTCAATCTTTTTTGTGGCTAGTTCGCTGGTGGAAGAAGTAACAGGTGTTGATGCGAGATGAAATGAAGTGACCGGTTCAATAGCATTTATGCGAGGGGTGTCATCTCTGGTAACAAGAGAGGTTGAGCCTATAGGGTAAGCTCCAAAAGTAGCTAGATCTAGACTTGTCATAGAAGAACCAGCGTGATCCACTAAGGCAATATGAGGAACAAACTCATCAGACCCCACACAAGACCCATCAACCACATCGGGATGGTTACTACAAGAATGAACCATATCAACATCCATATCATCAGTAGATATACATTCTTCTCCCCAAAGGAGTGAAGTAGAAGGAAGATCATCTCCCATGTGAGCCATAGTGTGCAGTGGTGACTCATCTGTATCTGTGTCTGAATTACTGAGCATGGGAGTATTTCTTGAATCATCTCTATAGATCCACTCTTGGACAGCTTTTTCTTCTTGTTCTACCTCTAAAGGAATGGATGGAGGAACAAAAGTATCAAAGATCACCATAGCAGAAGTGGAAGGCTGCATCTGATCAGAAGGTCTCCCATATGACCTAGGAGAAATAGGTATAGAAGCAAAAGAACCCAGTTTATATTCACCCATACCAAGGCTCATCATCTTAAATGATTTCTCAGCAGCAATTAGAGACATACTAGGATCAACAGAAGGTTCATTGTGAGGAACAAATTTTTTAGCAGTAGCAAGAGCATTAATAGCAATAGTATGGTCTCCAGGAATCACAACCTCAGTGCCATTGTACAGAAATTTGACGCACTGATGATAAGTGGAAGGAACAGCCTGCATGTCATGGATCCAAGGACGACCCAAAAGAATGTTATATGCGAGTGGGATGTCCAATACTTGGAAGCTAATATCTTTCGTGATAGGGCCCACTCGGACAGGCAACGTGACAAGACCTTTGGAAGATCTTTCCACTTCATCATAAGCTTTTATAGTAATCTTCTTCTTGGAATCCACAGCCAATTCTGACAAACCCAATTGTTGTATGACATTGAAAGAAATAATATTTAACCCTGCACCATTGTCTATTAGGACTCGGCGGACTCGGGTATTGTAGACTAGAACTTCAATGTGTAAAGCTAGATTATGTGGGTGAGCAATAGATATGTCATCTTCTATAGAAAAGGAGAGAGATAGCGGAGATGAAATGTGGTTGACCATAGCCTGAAATTGATCTGGATCAATGTCATTGGGAACACGTGTTGTACGTAGAGCCTCATCAAGAATTTCTCTATGCGAAGAGGATAACCGAAGCAACTCAAGGATAGATATCTGTGCTGGTGTCTTTTGCAAATGTTGGACAAGATCATAGCTAGGGGTGGCCAAAGGAGCTGCTTGTTTGGAAGGTAAAGCTTGCTTGGGATCTTGCGCAGTTTTAAGGACAATCTTGGCTTGCCCCCTAGTAACAGCATTCAGTGTCTCACTTTGGGAAGATGAACTACCACGTGTTTGCAAGACTAACTTTGGCTTACCATGATTGGTGTTATTATCATCTTGAGACCTCATCATTAGAACACTCTCAACGGGCTCTACCATGTTAATCACAAGTGCATTAGAAGGATATGTATAATTGATCTTTGCATCATGATTCTTCTTATGTGTTTGAGAGGTTTCCCCCTTATCATGCTTAGGTAGAGGATCTTTGAAAGCTGTGTGATCAGAATTTTTAGTTAAGCCATCAGTGGAGATTGTGCCGTTCTCAATAAGATCCTGAATATCATCCTTAAGCCTAAAACAATTGTCTGTTGGATGTCCCTTGTTTCTGTGATAATGGCAGTAATGATCCTCTCTCCACCAATTAGGCTTATTTATCGGATCCCAGTTACCAGGTTTATCAGGAAGCGTAAGATATCCATTGTCAACCAAAGTCTTAAGGATCACATCGTAAGGTTCTGCCAACTTGGTATAGACTCGCTTTCGAAATGACTTCTTAGGCTTATCTACATATTGAGGTTTAGGAGCATTGTGAGTGTTGCTAGCTTCTTGTTGTTTTGCTGCATAGATAGCGTTGGAGAGATTGAAAGCGGGCTCTTTAACTTTAGGAGCATCAACAACCCCATCATTAACAACATACTTGTTCTTATTCCAAGGTTTGTTCTTGTCTTTACCATTGCCTTTAGCATCTTTATTAATAACAATATCCCCTTTTCTTATAGCTACATCCTCAATTCGATATGCACTTTCAACCATGTCATGGAAGGAGGAGAATAGTTGCTTCCTTAGATCATAAAATAGCTCAGGCACAAGTGTGTTGACGAAAATGTCAATCTTTTCTCTTTCGGGTAGCTGACGAGGATATCGAGAATACAATGACCTCCAACGTTGTAAGTAAGTTGCAAATGGCTCACCTTGATGTTGTCTTAGATTACCAAGATCTATCACAGTGACAGGTTGTTGGATATTGTAAGAATATTGCTGGGTAAATCGTTGAGCTAACTCATCAAAAGTCTTAAGAGGTGGTGTCAATTTTGCAAACCATTCCAAAGCTTGGCCTCTTAAGCTTCGAGGGAATAAGCGTAGGAGATATGTGTCTTCATGAAGAAAGTCCATACTAAGAGCATAAAAATGACGCACATGGTCATGAGGGTCACCATTTCCATCATACTTGTCATATTTAGGAACCTCAATATCCTTAGGAAACGGGACCATGTATAGATCTTTATCAAAAGGAAGAGCACAAATTGATTCTACAAAAGAGACCTTTGGAGGCTCTCTTTCTAATGCCATTTGGGTAAGGCGTTGATTTGTCTGACGTAATTCTTCTTGAAGGACTTCCAATTCAGTTGGTACTCTTTGTTGGACAATTTGTCTGACATCATACCTGGGAGGAAGCTTGTATCCTCTAGAAGTCATATATTGAAAATATTGATCGCCATTACGCTCTAAAAGCTTATGCATCATTCGTTGGAAATCCACATCTTGTTCACATCTCATAAGATCCTCACTAGAAATCTCATCATTAGCCTCTGCCTCATGTTGAGAGGGGGGAGGTCTAGGAGGTGAAGAAGGCATAGCAAAAGTTGGCCTTGGAGGAGATCTTGGTGGCATGTTGTTGTCATTGTTGCCATTGTTAAAAAGAGGTCTATGCTCATGATTACTAGTCTCAGGTTGCTCATGAAATGTCCCTCTATAAGCCATGCGCCTAGTAGCATCCATCCTTTGTTGATTGTGTTCTTTGTCTAAGCGCGCTTGATTATCCTTATGCTCAAAGTGTTCTTGCAAGAGTTGAAACTTTTCTTGTTCAGTCAAAGTGAGTGAGACACTGTCTGTGTTTTTGGGGGTCTTGAATGTGGAAAAGAGGAAACCTCCTTTATACCACGGTGTAGCCTTAGAATTCTCAGATTGGTCAGAACTAGAACTGTTGTTGCTAATGGGTGCTTTGGAACGTCTAGTTGGAGAAGGTAACTGTGTATAATTGAATGGAGGATGACTCTCCTGCTCAAATTGAGACCGAGTTGTAACCGGCATGAAAAGAGATGTTGGTTGACTAATAGAATGAGATAAAGTTTCTCAGATTTGAGATAAGCAAGGCTAATAAAGATCACTTGTCAAAGTAGAACAATAGAGAGATGGCTCGTCAAAAGTGCTCAAGCACTTATAGCAATCAATTGACTAAAGCCGAGCAGCGAGCAAGAAGCTCAATAAGCAAGTAGCTAGAGAGGTAACCGTGATGCGACAAGTGATCAAGAGTAGCATTCGTTAAACTCAAATCCAATAGTTTTAACTCATTTGTTTCAGTCTAGAACAAATCTAAGCATGTAGATAACTAACCAGTTTCAGGTAAGAACAGAAAAAGACACTCTACGACAGGTTAAAGTGCAAGTTTAGCAACTCCAGATTGCAACAGTAATAGGACAGTAGAATAACTCAGGATTCTTGGTTGAGGGTATGCAAGGATACTTCAATATCATATGACTCTTGACCAGTGAACGTGGAAAACTCAGTTTTGAAGCGCTTGGACCAAATTTGTAGATTGAATAGTGCAATTTCTCAGTTTGACAAGCAGTAGCAATAGATAAAAGACAGGTTTGCAAACAGTATGGGATCAAACATGTCATAGAACACTTGAAACAAGGGCAAAAGCAACCTTGCCAAGACAAGCACTTGTGATATCAAAATAGGGAACCTTATGAATGCTACCGTTTGTTTGAATGTTGAGGATGTTTACACTGGTATAGCACAATCGAAGACAATTCAAGCAATTACTACCTAGAAGGACAAGGCTCATTACTTAACAACTTGGCCCACAACTTGATGCTCCCTTGCCTCACACCAAGTGGTTGCCCACAAGAGATATTGGCATTGTCATGGAAGTGTCAAAAACACAACCAAAGGAGCACATATGGTGAGTATCTTGGGGTGATCCGGGTAAGTCCACTTGGATCAATCCTTGCACCAAGAAGCTAAGTGGCTAAAAAAGGGTGGCCTCTATCTAATGGTTCGTAGTAAGGGTTTCCGTTCATAGCACCCCTCTTGCTCCTCATAAAGGACTAGGACCTCGCGGCCTCAAGAGTACCTTAAGCATTCTTGCTTAATGCTTTCCTCATGGTCACAATCCCACAAGTTACTCACATCAAGCGAAGATAAGTACTATGTCTACCAAGGTTTTGTGTCCTCGATAGCCTTGAGATTATAGTGAGTTGGAATCACTCGCCACCAAGGAAAATGATGACAAGGTTATCCCCACTTGGGTCGTTCCTCTTGATTGCTCAAGAGCAGGCCCGCTAAAGGATCCTAACCTAAACAAAGAGTGGATTAATTCTTGAGGTTCAAGGTTTTTGGTTCACCACGAGGGTGAAGAGCATACTCCCCTATCTCAAGAATCTCTCCCAAACACACCAAGCAAAGATCCAATTACTCCTTTGTTTCCAAAACCTCAAGATGGGTCAAGATTTTCTGATTCACCTAAAGGTGAAGAGCATACTTCTCCTACCACCCCAAGATTCCTTTCACAAAGTATTAAGTGCCTAATGAAACAACTAGTATATGCCGCACTTAATAAAGAAAGAAATTAAACAAGCACTTGATTTGGTTTTTATGCTTAGGGCAGCCCTGCAAAAACCATTAGTAGCCCTCTTTGACATGCGATTTTAGCAAATTTCAAGCAAGAAGCACCTACAACCACAACTTGTTAGACCAACAAGAGTTAGGAGAATCAAAATCCAAAATCTAACAATGATTAGTACATGAAAAAATCAGATAATGTGCAAAAATAACTGATCAAATGATAGAATCTAAAAATGAAACCATCATGGTTGGATTAGGCTCGGAAAGACCTTTCCAACGATATATCACACTTAAACTTTTGATACCATTTGCAAAATTTCAAAAAAAAAATGGGCACCCATTTTCCAGACCTTTCCAACGATATAGCACGCTGGAAATTTCAAAAAAT
The DNA here is from genome assembly GCA_027943335.1 of Chamaecyparis obtusa. Classification (NCBI taxonomy): domain Eukaryota; kingdom Viridiplantae; phylum Streptophyta; class Pinopsida; order Cupressales; family Cupressaceae; genus Chamaecyparis; species Chamaecyparis obtusa. The sequence goes on from BSBK01000252.1 coordinate 18,953, forward strand.
TTCAAAAAGATAGCTAAGAACCTGAAACTTGCAAGATAGATAAAATAGCCCAAAAATAGCTCACTGCCAGGTACAGACATAGTATCGCGCGATACTTCACCCGACACCAGGCGATACTTTTAGTCTGCGCGATATTTCACCTTATACCAGGTGATACTTCGCTCGACACTAGGCGATATTCTCTACTATAGCCAAGCGATACTTCTGACAGGCGAAGTATCGCATGCGCATACAGAGGTATATCGCGCGATACTTCTTATGACAGGTGAAGTATCACGCGCACATACAGAGGTATATCGCGCGATACTTTTGGAAAGTATCGCGCGATAGTCTGAGACAAAAAACCAGAGACTAAAAATTAAGCTAAAAACTTGCCGAAAAATTGACAGAAATTGACGAAAATGCAGAATTTAAAGGACAAAGTCTATCTACTCTGCCCCACGGTGGGCGCCAAAAATATGTGCTATAATTGTGTCACACTTCTATGGATCATTACATGCAAGGAAACTCAAGAATGAGCCCTCACAAATCGATCCATAGCTCCCTAGGCATGGAGTGCAAGGGTTTTTAAGAATGCTCTCAGCTAGAGCTATTTAGCCTATAACCTTGCTAGTAAACCATGCAATGGGAGATTCAATGAAGACAAGGGCAAGAATGCCAATATCCTCAAGAATCAAGAATGAAATGCAATGCAAGCTAGATTAAGAATGGAAATGCAAGCTAAACTATGGAAATGAAAGATGCAAGTATTACAAAGCCTCCTAGTTAAACTAGATGAATTAATCTAAAGCATAAAGGAAATCTAAGCTAAGAATGCCATCAAAATGAAGCTACTATGCAAGAAATGAAATCTAACTATGAAGCAAGAAAGCCATGATGATGCAAGAATGAAGACAAGAAGATAGAGTGTTGATGAAGATCTAAGATGAATGCCAACAATGCTCCAAATCTTCAAACCCTAGATGCAAGAATATCTCCAAAAGCTCCAAGATGACCTAGAAAACCTGCAGCATAATATTAGCATAAAAAGTTGGGGATCTAGAATGAAGAAGAGAGCTCTTCTTTTATAGGAAATGAGAAGGAATGGACCATGGAGATTAAGAGGCAAAAGATTTAATCAATGGTGGAGCTTAAAAGAGGAGCAATCCATGTGCACAAGTATCCTCCAATAGGAAAATAGGAGTTGACTTTTGTGTCCATATGAGACAAAAAGTGCTCTTTCCCTTTTTATAAAATAAGAATAATGCTTTATTTGTGCAACTTAGGATAAGAGGAAAAGTGGGGGCTTTTTATTTATTAAAAAGGGAGGGAATTCCTTTTAAATAAATAAAAACTTAGGATAAGATGGTTAGCCCATAGAAAAAAATCGAATAAATGATAGAGCTAGGATTTGATCAAGAATAAACAATTGATGATTTAGCAAATGGGGGCTAATAGTCTAGGTGACCATTTTTAGGTGTATACAATGAGAATTATATGTGATTATAGTATATACCTCTTCAACAAGGTTGCAGAGCGGCGAAGTTCCTACCAAAATTTTAGCACTTAGTAGGGTTGTTTAAACTTTGTCACAATTATAAATTTAAACTTAATTGATTTAAACTTCTTGTTCTTTGTAAGGTTTGTCACATAAAAATATGAGCATGATTTGTTAATATTGATATAAATATAATTATAACATAGAATAATACACAAATAAATATAATATTACATCTAAATAACATTAAATAATATATAAATATAAATAAATTCTAATATAAGTGCTTTGCATATTATTCCTCACTCTCAAATTCAAACATCAAATTCTCACAAGAACTATGAATTCTCTGAAAATTATTCCTAAAAATTACCCCTCCCTTGAAAGGAACTCAAAAATAACTTCACAATCTACTTTGTAAACCATAGATTAACTTGCTTTGCAACATTAACATATAAGAATTCAAGATCATAACAAGAAGACATTCACAAATCTAAGATGGAATTCCAGTGTATTCTCATTAAAAAAATTAGTATCAGTACATTGATACTGATCAAGTGCTAGATGTTGCCTAGTCCTCATCCATTGCTTCCAAATCAATAGTTGCAGGCTTCTTTTTCTTGGGCTTTGTGCTTTTATCCCATGCTGCAACTTCCTCTTATGTTGGCCAAGTGTACTCTCTTAAACTTTGTAATTGTTTCACCTGCTTGTCCCACCTGGAATCTGCTATGGCCTTGGTGTCAGCTACAAACGTTATGCAATTAGTCTCCACTTTGAACATGTCATCCAGGACATGATTGAAACTGTCCATGTTCAAAGTACCATCCTCATTTCGAAAGGATTATGCCCCTGTCAGTATTTCATCCATGTCATTTCTCCATTCCTCAACACTTTCGATGCTACCATCCTCTTTATGTAATGGAGGCATATGTTTACTGAAACCAGGACCGAACATTTCCATTTTAGATCTAACCTGGATTTCCTTCCCTTTGAAAAAGGATGAGGTTGCACTAACCAGTTCTATCTTTTCTCCAACCTCCCCAACTGATTCAGGGATATCTATCCTGTGGGACTACAACATCTCTAGTTTCTCAAAAAGTGACCCCCTACCAAACCAAATGCTAAATAATCGCTCCAAAGTAGCCATTGCATCCTTGATACTCTCATTGGTCTTATGCAACACCTTAAATGAGTTACAGATTAAATTTGTCTTCTCCTTTATTAATTGGCTCCTATGTTGTAATATGTGTGATAGGGAATTAAGGGCCACTTTTTGCCTGTCCTTATCTGAACTCTCATTTTCCACATCAGGACCCTCTACCACAAGAGGAAAAGGAGCTTCAATCTCAAGAACTGGAGGGGGAGCAACCTTTGAGGCTTCTTCCAATTTGACCTTAAGGTCCTCAATTTCTTCCTCCATGACTTGGATCTTCATTAAACTCTTCTCCCTATCTTTTGCCAATATCATGACCTCATCATATAGTTTTCCATATCTATTTGAGAGTTGTGTAGTGTTTGCCTCATTGAGGTGAGAAAAATGTGTGATAGCCTTAGAAACTTCAAGGTCACTTGTGTTCTGCATAGTCCAAATTATCTTATCCCCATCCATCTTTTCTTCAACATTGACAAGGGAAGGCTTTTGTGTTCTTGGGGCCAAGGACCACAATTATAATGTCTCAGATATGGATCATATCCACATCCCCTTATCATGTCCCCAATTTGTGTCTCATGAGATAATTGGGCCTCTGGATGCCTCCTGATCTGATCAATAATGAATGCAGAGGCCATATCCCACCCTAGGACAAGTAACATCCCACTTGACTTGACAAGTTGACTAGCCTCATCCACTATTATGCTCTTTGAGATAGGATCATATGTGGCCATGGATTTAAGGCTTCATTGTTGGGGTTAGTTCCATCTGTGATTTGAACTTGATTCCTCAACTCCTATTGTTTCTTCCAAATAAGAATATTATTGAATTCATCACTTTTGATGAATTCATCATCTTGTAATAGCTCTTCTTGGTAGAGCTCCCTCTCATCCTTGCACATTTGGAGGGGAAACTCCACCTCCTCCTGAGTTTCTTTCTTCTTCCCTTCCCTGATTTGCTTTCTTAGTTGGTGATGATAGGGCCTATCACTGGGAATGAGGCTAGCTACTCTATCAATCCTTTTCTCTGGACTCCTCCTCTGAGATCGTCCTCTATTTTTAATCCTCTGCCTCTTCTAAGGAGGTTCACTTTCATCCCTCACCTCTGAGGCTACTTGTCCCTATTCTTGGCTAGGAGGCTCATTTGCCTGAGGAGGACTATCTTCTTCACAAGACCCTTCACTTTCATCCTCATACTCCAAAGATGAGTACTTCTTCTCTGCTTCCAACTTCTTATCAAGTTGTGCCTCCAGTTGGTCAAATAGAGTGTCATACATCTCTACCATCTTGTTTATTCTGGAAATATAAGGCAAGTCATGGAAAAACCACTAAAGGTAATTCCAACCTTTTTTAACTGAGCCTCTAGCTCCAGGAGATCATAAAACTTGGTAGCCCTACTTCCAGTATCATCTTCATCAAGCATATTTCTAACAATATCCTCTTCATCCAACCCCTCATGGTCATGGATGTTGTTGATGCTAGGAATCAGTAGCTTCTTGGAATTCTTGATGAAACCCTCAGGGTCCACATACCTGAAATCAGCTATGTTCATTTTGAAGTGGCCCAACCACATGATGACTCTAGGCAAAGCTCTCTTCCCCACTGTAAAATTGGTTATCTTAAACTATCGGGGAGTGAATGTGCCCTTTTTGTGTGGATCTAGGTTCTCCTTATCTGTCCATATGAGCTTCCATATGAATTCCATCAAGGCCACCCTTGGTGGCACACACTTTGGGAGTACATGAGGAGGTTGGGGGCAACCATAGGCTCTCGTTAAAGTGAAGGTCTTTCCCAAGTAGAAATAACCCCATTTGTGATCACCAAGCCACTTATCAACATATTCCTTAGGCCTTAGGAGTCTAAGAACCCTGATTGGGAGCCTTATAATATTTGTACCCAATAAATTCAGAATTGGATTGACAATCCAATTCTGGAAGCCACAGAACTTGTTCTCATTTGAGGTGTAATTCCAAACCCTCAGCCAGAGTTGAAATGGGTTTGGTTGACCATTTATCATTATTCTTGGTCTTAATATGTTCACCTCCATGTGGTCAATATTGAAAAATAGGATCAAGTGCATTAACAAGGAGTAATGCATGAACCTATATGGCTGATTATCTTATGTGATGGCTACCAGACCCTCATGCATTCTATCAATCACATACTGGATCTAATCATAGTTAGTATTCACATGGGAATTTTTTATGTCTAATATGATCATTAGCAACTCTGTATGCATCCTCTCTACATCTCCATATATACCTAGAACCCTACACAACCCATATGCTAAGTATTTCATATAAAAATGGATGTCTTTGAACTCATAGGGTGCGTTCATCTTAGCAAGTAGAGGGGCTATGTACTTCCCTGTCTTGGGCATAAAATGTGTTATTTGAGACTTTACCAAGTTCAATTGGTTTGCATATTTTTCGTCCTCTTTTCTCAAGTCAATTTTCGTGGAGGAAGAGGCATAAGCTCCAAAAGCTTTCATGAATGACCCTTGGTCTAGAGTAACCAAGGCAAACTTGTCACTCTTCCTAATAGTCTTTAAAATAGGGTCATACTTTCTAGCCAACTCAAATAATAGGTCTACATCTAGGAAGACATCATGGACTATTAATTTGGCCATGCCTAGTTTCTAGGCATTGCATACAAGGATCTTCTTGATTCTATTACTATAGAAATAATTGAATAAATGATAGCCAGAGCATGAAGGAGTAATGAGATCTCTACAATTTTCTATTGAATAAAAAAAGGTCTCATCATTTACCTTTTTATTTTGGGTTGATCCTGGAAGCAAGGAAATGTATTCCTCTAAATAATTGGGCTTCCCCTTCTGATAGTCACCCTGCTCCTTAGCTCCTTCACTAGAAGACATCCTGCTTGATTTACTTCTGTCGCTCTGCGTATAACCAATTTTAAATTAGTTAGCTGTGCCGTGTGAAGTTGACATGTCCATTTAATTCTCCAAGGCAAGCAAAAAGGGCATCATTATTTTTCTCTGTGATAAACCCTCAAAAATTGATAAAAACCCTTATTTTATGATGATTGGCCATTACTTTTTGCTTTTTCCACTTAAGCCATGTACTTTTACATGTCTTACACTTTCTTTTCTTTATTTTCCATGAAGAATAACCACATTTCTTTTGGAAATTCAGTGACTAAAGGCACCTCATGATCTCCGAACACTTTACTTAACCTTGGTCTGATCACAAGATCCAGCGATTGAAGAAAATCTCTGAATCTCTAAACTTTCATCTTGACTGGGGTTATATCTGGAGAATGAGTGAGAAAAGGCTTCACGTGGTCTCTAAGCTTTTAAATTAACTCACATCATATCACGAGACTCATGACATAAGCAATTCTCATAATCTCTAGATCCTTTCTTTTACCATGGTTTTATTAGGAGATTCAGCGACCGAATACATCTCTCGGTCTTTAGGTGATTAATTTAACTCATGTATGATTGGGAGACCTAGCGACCACATCATTCTCATAATCTCTAAACACTAACCTTAACTCCGATCTCATTACAAGATTTGGAGATAACAAGCACCACTGCCTTGTGAGATCAAGAGATAACCGATTCACTAATTTGCTGAATGTTAAGAACTAACTGCTAATTATCAGGAGACTTGGGGAGAACCTTTTCCTATCAAGTCTTACTTTGTCGCCCAATCTCCAGATTTCTTAAATTCAAGAACTACCATTTGATGAGCACAAATGGATGATGTACGGTGGATTTTGGGATGAAAGGGAAAAGCAACCCCATTTTTTCAAACCCATTTCGGAATCATGACACGTGTCACTTGATAATGACATCTGACTTGTGAGGTGACTAGGTGAGTTAATGGGACCCACGGGGCCATGACACCAGATAGTGACTAACAATGACCGTTGGATGATTATAGATCAACGACCAAAGCTGTATTTTGGGCCAAAAGGGAAAAGAAAACCCATTTTTACAAACCCATTCTGGATTCATGATGCGTGTCCACTCACACGGTCAGTGACAAGTATGATGACTATAGATTGTAAAATTTTTGCCCTTTATGTTTTCAATCTAAGTTTTTCATTTATAACTAGTATTAGAGATTTAGAAAGGGGTTACAGATTCTAGGTTGAGGATTGAGGACCGAGGAAAGTAACAAAGTCTCTTAGATCTCTTCCCACTCATAGTCTACAAAAATTGAAACTACGGGTAACTACTAAAATCCTGAACAACTACATCCCGCATTTTAAATTTTAAAAATATCTTGGTTTACAACTTTACTATTTATATTATAGAAAAAAATTAGCCTATTAGGGTTTCATTTTGAATCACCCCTGTAAATTGTAGATGTGTATAAATATTTAAATTTTCCTACTAGTAAATAGTGATACCAGTTACCAACTTACCATGATGGGCAAAGACTATGAGTAAAAAGCAAAGTCAGATAATAAACTTCCACAATCTGCTTAAAACACCAGGTTTCACTAATGAATTCCATGATATTTATGATCTTGTTATCCTTGGAAATAAGGGAATAATGGAAATTAGATTTGCATTTGAAAATAAGTGGAATGAGCCAAATAAGGGTTCAAAATTTTCTTCATTTAACACCATGATAAATGCAACGACAAATAAAATTGCAGCATGGGTTGTTGGGTCGGCACACATGGCATTACCTCAATTATTCCCTTGCCTAGAAATTATCATGGTCTACGTAAAAAATTATGATGAAAATAGAAAATAAATTGTGAATAAAAAAATCATGAGGAAATTTTGTCCATAATCGAGAGTGAATTTGCTAGCCTGTTGGAGCTAGGGTTTCAACAACAAAACTCAAACATGCACATTGACCTGGAAAGTTGGTAGAGGATTATGAAAAAATAGATGCAACACAAAGAGATTCATATATTAGAGGAATAACAAGTGGTTCTAGTCTGAATCCAGATCATAAGCCTCCTTATGATTATGATATTTTTGTGCCATGGGCTCAGGACAGTATTTCCTTGCTAGCATTTTGTTTAGGATTAGATAGTAACAAAGAAGTGGGTGCCAACATTCTTGAAATGCTTTTTCATATTCATTTTGAAAATGAGCTAGTAAAATATTATTTTATTAAGCACATTGTTCGTTGCATGCAAGAAAAATTACTAATGATTAAAATAGGTTCACATAAGACATTTAGATTCACAACCTACTTGTGCTATTTTCTCTTAGAAAAGCATCATGCAATATTTTAGACAAACAATCTTTACAGTCAGGGCCAAAATCCAATATATGAATGGACACCTTAGATAAGGATGATTGATAACAGAAGGAACTACAACAATTTTGTAGACTTCTTTTTGGCACCAATATACCATAAAATTATAGGCACTCTAATGCCTAGATTGCCTATTATTTGTAGAGATTGCATTCAACTTGGAAGTCAAATACAATTGGCTGACTAGTACTTCATGGAAGAGTACACTGTGTTAAGGTTTTACAGTTCAGTGGTAGAACCCTACAAACTTCCAATACATGTGACAGAGAGGGTATTTGCATTGGAATATATATGATAGATGGAGAGCACAGATGTACTCTTTAATGGTTAGCAAAAGAAAATGATATTTCCTTCCTCGCCTTTCTCATTTGGAGGGTTCACATTTGAGAGAAGAGGATTCAAAGTGGCACAAACCTTTTTTTCAATTTTTCACTTTGATATTGTCAGTCACTAGCAGTATGATCCACTCAACATAATTGGAACAAAGCTTAGAGAGAATGGGAACTCTGAAAGCAAATGTCAACATGAGAGTATTCCATTGATAGAAAATTTTAAAAACATGGAGTCCTGGGATGAGGTAAAAAAAGAGATGGAGAAATATGTCACTGAAAATAATATTTCAATAAAGGAATTGTCATCATAAATTATGGCATTGCACAAATAGAAAGGAAAAGTGCAAGACATGACATCGTAAAATTTCTACCAGAAAGGCTGTTAAACCATCTATAAAATATATTCCAAAAAACCTAGTGGATGACTGTATGGATGGTAATTGGACTCAAACCAAAATTTCTGATTTTTGGAAAATGAGGAAGAATCTTAGCGAGCCAAAGAACTTTGTAGATCTTTATGACATGGAAGAGGATACAATGTTTAGCGAATTGTGGAATAAGGAGCATCCAGCTGAAGCATTTCATGACAATGATGATGGTCTAGATAATGAGTATGAGAAGGATTCTACAAATCCCACATCCATTAATGTATATTCAATTAGTAGAGGAGGTGATGTGTCCAGAAAAGAAAAATATACCAAAGGGGCAGATCTTGTAGAAAAAATGGGCTACCCAAGTTGGGGTGGTCTAGGTCCTAGTGGACAAGGGCCTTGGTCTCTACCTGACCCACTAGCTCCACCAAAATAAGGTTAAAAACTAGGCCTTGGAGTTCAATCATCAGATTCATCAACAAAAAATACTACTTAGTCAATTTCATTTGTTCCATCTTCAAATCTAGTTACACCTGCTCTAAGCACTTAGATTCAATCTGAATCAATTGCCACTCCCATAGGTGTGGATATCATGGGTACAACTAGTGGTCTAAAAAGGACATTACAGGTGGACATGGGATCAGTGGATCCCAAAGATCAAGGCAGTTTAAAGAAGCAAAAGGTTATTAAAAGTAGTAGTATAACAATGGCAATGGTGACTGTGAGTCCAACAATTGCCACACCTTCAGGACAAAACCCTCAAAAAAGTCCAAAAACTCCACTTGTAATGGGTCAAGGTGTTGCTAATCCTCATGGTAGAATTAGGAGAACCATAAGAAACATAGGTGGAAGCTCCTACATTAGTACAAGTGCTATGTCACCTTTCAAACATTCAATTGTGTCAGAAAACCCTGAGTTTCATTATAATGATTTTGTAACTAACTTTGAACAATCAAAAAAGAGGAATAGAAAAAATACTAAGACATTGAAGATGGAACCAGTTGCTACAACTCGTGATGCAGAACCTGCATCCAATAGGTGATTTCCCACATATGACCCAAAGAAAGATATGATGGAGTTCATGGTTGTTATGCCCCTAGCTAGAGATAACAATCCACCAGAGAGTCAGTTAGATCTATCTCAATTTCAAGTTAGCACCCTCCAAATGGATTTATCCAAAATTAAAAATGTAGACAAGATAAATGTGTCAAAAATGACCAACCAAGTGGTCTAAAATTTAGTTATGAAGTTGGAGAGAGAGAAAGGAAAGCTTCAGGGCACAATAGATAAGTTAAAGGCAGACTCGACAAATGAAAAGGCAAAGGAGAAAGCAACAGAAAATATGTGCAAAGAATTAGAGAAAAGGACAAAAAATTCATCCTCTAAAGAAGAAATTGGACAACAAGAACATATGGACGTAGAACTGAAAACTCTAAGGGAAAAATTGGAATAGACCGAAAAAAGAACTTGAGGATGAAAAAGTCTCTTTGTTAAGTTTATACAAAAGCATGGAGAATGTGGGACATGCAAACAATAACTTAAATAAATAATTGGAGAATGAGAGGGTAAAAACAAAATAGTGGGAAGAGAAAGCAAAATAGTAGGAAGAGAAAGTAGAGAAAATAAAAAAACATAGTGAACACTAGTTCTCAGAAATGAGAGAAGACCTAAAGAAGGCAAATAATACAATTAAAACTTATGAAAATAGCTTGAATGACCTAGTAAATAACATAGTCAAGCAAATAAAAAAACACTTATGGGGGAAATAAAGGTGTCTGCTGATAGGTTGTGTGATTGGTTTGAACTGAATTAAAGTCTTAGATATGTTTTTGGGAAGTTGAAAGAGTACATTGAGAAGAACAAAAAATTTGGTTAGAGACAGAATACTGCAAAGCAGATTTTGCAAGAAATCAACACAACCAATGACAAGCATTTGGCAAGCAAGGGAATTCAGGACCACATCGGTGCATCAATAAAGGTGAACTCTATCTTTCAAAAATGTCAGAAACTATTAGAAGCAGAGAAAACTCTTTCCTTATTCGGGACAAAGCTCACCAAGTTGAATTAAAAAACAACCAAAATGATAACTCTTGGTTTGTCGAGTCCTGGTCTTGATTAATCATCAACGAATTTTGTTGGAAGAGAATCTTACAAAAAAAATTTGGAGGACACAATGACGTTTGATTTAGGCAAGCTTCCTCAAGACATAACTCAGGAAGGCATTGCAAACTACATCAAAACATTAAGAAATTTGAATGCACTGTTGGAAGGAACATTGATTTCAACTCGCTCTTCCAAGTATGGATGGCTGACGAGGTTGTAGGTCATTTACTATAACATAAAAATTTTTGACCTTCCAACCGACAAAGAATGGAGCATACTAAAGAAACTGACATAATCATCTTGATCTCATCAATCATAGTATGTGAAAGTACTTTCAGTTTCAATGATCTCTATATTTTTTTCTAATTGCTTGAATTGAGTTTAAAGTAACAAGTTTGAACTTTGTTTTTTGAATAGGATCAATGTTACAGATGCTATTGCCAATGCTAATTTACTAAACCGGTCTGTCAAATGCAGAAATGTACAGTTGTACAGATGTTGTAGACTTGTAGTTGTCTTACTAATTTTGATTTTGAGACTTCACATTAGGCAAATCGACCTGAAGCTACTATTTCTCCCTTGTTTCTATAAAAGGGAATTCATGATCAATGGCTTAGGGTAATGAAATCAAAATTGGGCAATGTGCCAATGGGTAATGACTCATTGACTTTTGTAAATAGAATCACATAGTTGTGTTCTTACTAATATTAATGAATGAATTGTTACATTGTATCATATTTGTAATTAAATTAATGAGAATCAATATTTCTAAGAATTATAACATATGAATTGCTATGTTGTTAAAAAAAATAATGAAAAATCTACAAAATTGTACCATATGAGTTGAATAATGCAAATGAAAACCATTATTAATTATGGAATTGAATCTTGATGACATTATCAAGCACATTCATGTTGTTGACATTGAAATATGCTATTATGCATGATTGATGATGCGATATAGAAACTGACAATAGACTACAGGAAAAAGTTTAATAAATACCTAGGACCTGCTACTTCTACAACGGATCAAGCTGCTACATCATATCATTATTGGGATCCTTGGATTCATCAACATCAACTTCATAGCTTCCTTGGTTCTTCGATATGTTTTCTTCACTCTGCATACCTCCGCTTAACTGATGTTCACCGCTAGCAGTACCGGTACCAATGCATGAGTCAATGACATCATTGTCTCAAGCACTCCCACTTTGATTTGAAATGTTGCCCAACCCTCTTCTCTGACATTTATTCCTCCATAATTTTAGTGCCCTTTCTTAAGGAAAAGTATTGACTTCATACCTAGATGTATAGAGCCTCAAGCAATTTTCCAAATTCTTGTCTAGTTTGTTTCTTAGCTTTGACTTTAGGAATCCCAAAGCACTAAAAACTCTCTCATCCTCCACCAACCCCAATATCATGGTCAGACATAATTCATCAAGCTTGAAAAATTCTGATATTGAATCAATCAACACTTCTCTCTCAGCTAGGTTTTTCCAAAGCCTTTTACTGATCCATCTTCCTGGGGGTTCTATATAATATTATATTATTCCCTCATTGTTAGTGAAAAATGACCTGATTGATCTCTTAAACAAGATTCATCTAAAATTCCATTTAGAGTTACTCCATTTAACTCTTTGGTTTTGCAAAAATGATCTATCAAAGTTAGTAGCTTAGTTAAAAAATCTTTCAAATTGTTCAGACTCCAGTATCAAGGAAACACAATACCCATGGATTCAAGTAGTTTGACTAGAGGGAATATTTCTCTAATCTATGAGGAAAGATCATAGGCAATGTGCTTCATAGAAGCTATTACAGACTTAATGATCTTGGTAAAGTCTTCCCTTTTAACACTTAATACTCACTTCTTGGGGTTCTTTCCTAGTTCCTCGGACTCGATCCTGGCAAAGTAGTGCATTGGTATCTCAACTCCATGAACTTCTACACATAACTCTCTATTTGCACTGATTTTTAGAAAGTTATCAAGATTGTCCAAATCTGTCATTTGCAGCCAGCTGGCAAATTTTACATCATCACATGATTGATAGAGATTAACGAGTGTCATGCATGTCAACTTACACAATGCATAATATCTTGCAATATACATAGCTCTTTGCTGAGACTTTTTCATTATATTTCTCATTTCATCAAGCATGGGGAGAAGACCTGCTAATGTTAAGAGTGTCTCTACATTACTTAACATTCACAGTAGCCCAAGAAATTTTGGTTGCCCTACTTCATCATGACTTGAGTTAATTAGACCAAGCAACGATTGATATTCTGAAAAAACTCGATGTGCTGGTCCATCCAAAGAGATCCATCTAGTATCATTATCCTTAAGAAGCTTGTTCACATCGGTTAGTCCTTCGGTAAAGTGTTGAAATTCCCTCAATCATTTTGGACTTCGATAGAAGTATTGGTAGAGCTCTTTGATTAAAACTTCAATTTTGTATTGGAGCATGCTTGCTCACAACTCTTAAAGCTAGATTCATTATGTGGGCCATGTAGTGAATGGGAGTAACGTAGGGTGCACAAGAAGATTGTATCTTTGTGCAAAGACTACCCTTGTAGCCTTGCATTATTGAAGCTCTATCTGCTCCAACACACACCAGATTTTTGGCAATCATCATGTCATTTATACCTCCATATTCAATTAGAGAACTCTTTACTAGTTCAAATAAATTTTCCGTTGTCACATTATCCTTCATTTTAGCAACAGGTTGGTGAACAAAATTGTGTATAGTATAAACATGCAGGCATACCTAGGAAGTATTATCTACTGTTGCAACCTCATCTAAAGACAATGCAATAAAATTTGAATCTTTAATTTTTGCCTTTAGATCCTCTTTTTCAACCTCGACAAG